>MAYD01775649.1:0-17232 GCA_001909325.1 Ruellia speciosa
TAGTAGTGCGCCCAAAAAGGTCAAAAAATTTTGGGGCGTTACAGATGACATTGAGGGTAGAGGTGCAACCTCCATTATAGGTGCTCGTAACCAGTAGATCATATACCATCACACTCACTTTATTTACCGTCTACTCGAGACGGAGCCAGGAATACTGGTTAGGAGCTAATTATTAAGATGAATATGATTCGAGTCCTTGAATTAGCATTTACTTTCCATACTGAATTTTATTTTATATTTTTGGATTATCATACTCATTCAATATATCAGGTAAATGTCCGTATGTGTAAAGTTTTTTTT
Source organism: Ruellia speciosa (assembly GCA_001909325.1). Lineage (NCBI taxonomy): Eukaryota > Viridiplantae > Streptophyta > Magnoliopsida > Lamiales > Acanthaceae > Ruellia > Ruellia speciosa. The sequence goes on from MAYD01775649.1 coordinate 301, forward strand.
TGTGAATACATGGCAAAAAACATTAAAAGAAAAAGAAAAAAGTAAGTAAAGAAGGCATCTAGGTCCTCATGAATTGAGCACATGATACATCCGCATACAACCAGGGTTTCACCAAGTTTGAAGGGAACGCTTATATTGTGAACATTGCAAAAAGGCATCAAAAGAAAAAGAAAAAAATTAAGTAAATAAGGCATCTTGGTCCTGGTGAATTGAGCAGATGATGCATCCGCATACAGCCAAGGTTTCAGCAAGTATGGAGGGAACACTGATATTGTGAACATTGCAACCTCGGATGCCCCTTTTTTTGCCAAAGAGTCACATGTTTCCTTCTCGAAGCACATGGTAGAGCTTGATCCCTTGGAATTGATTCCTTAGATCCTTAATGGCGTGGAGGACCAGTGCCAATACATGCCCCTCCATATGGTGTTCAAGCAAACGTAGTACAATGGTGGAATCAATGTAGTAGGAGAAGTGATCAATCCTTAATGCTCTGGCCAACTTCAATACATGGTTGATAGCAAGAGTCTCCGCCTCAAGGACCAATTCATTTCCCAGAAATCCACACCCTTCATGAATCCATTGACCATCAGGGTTGCGCAAAACAAAGCCAAAACCCACGATATTGTAATACCTAGTATTATAGGATCAGATTTGGACCGGAATAGCAAAGTTAAACCGAAAGAAACCGGACAGATAAATCTGACTTGAAAAGAGTTAGATTCAGAATCAAAATAGTTTTGGGACTCACAGTGGAAATTTTCAAAAACAAATTTGACAGACAAATTGGACAGATAAAATTTTCATGAAGATCTTAATTAATAAAATTAAGATGGAAAATATTAAAGAAATCGACTAAGAAAATTTAAAAATACTTAAGAGTTTGAAATTCGAGAATTTGAGTTTTGAGCCTTAAGTTAGATTCTAAATAAAATCAAAAGATAAACTCTTAACGAAGACTTAAAAATAAAACTAAGTCTGACTTTTGAGTCTTTGAAAAAAACTCGAATGTCTCACTGCTGAGGGAATGCTTGATGTTGAGTGAAAAAGAGTTAAGAGAAAGTGAGAGTTTGAGATTTGAGTTATGGGAAAGACTCGAATGTCTTGATGGCAATTCGAATCATTCGAATGTCTTACTGAATAAAGACTCGAATGTCTTGCTGAAGGTTCATTTCAGCTGTTACATGGGATTTTGTCTTCAAAATTCAAAAGTTTGATTTTGGCCATTTAGAAGTTTGATATTCGAGACTTGGGAAAGACTCGAATATCAAGTTGGCCATTCGAATGTCAAGTTTGGCTTCTAAGTTTAATTCTTGTGAAAGACTCGAATCTTAAACTTCAAGTTCCAGATTTTACTTTTGATTTCAAGGGTAACTTGTACACATAACCTTTGAGTGTAAAAACATAAGTTAGGGTTTGTGCCTCTCATTCACCACTCTTAGCAATTTCTTTGGATTCAAGTAAGTTGAGAGAAAACCCTTGTATTCAAGAGTCCTTGGCCGATTTCACCAAAGAAAATGCGAGAAAGTGTTCAACCCAAGCTTGGATCCTTCATCTCCTTGTCAATGTGAGCATATTTGGTGCATTTTCATTGTTGAACAACTTGGGATTTTTGCCTTCATGCCACTGTTCACAACCTTTGGAAAATACCAAAGATGGTATTTTTGGGATTTAATGGATATAAGGTTGAAGAAGATTTGAAATGGGTATTTAGACACCCACATTTGCGATGAAGTAATTTTGAGAATACTAAGGTGATTTTGGTTTGAATTTGAATCAGACATGGTGAAAAATGAAGCTGAGATGAACAACAGAAAAAAAAATTAGAAATGGAAATTCTAGCATGAAAGCGACACCACAGTACATCAACTTTGTAGAAATTTGAATTGGACTTGAATTTTGATGCAGCAATCAAAAGTTTGAGATTCTAAGGTTTAACATTCGAGTAATTGGAGTGACATTCTGTTGAGATATTCGAATGAAAGTTTAATATTCGAATGATGAGTTTGAAGTGAGGAATTCAGATTTTGAGTATGAGAACTTAGTCAAATTTTGAGGTGAAAGTTTGGAATTTGATTTTCAAGGCTTTGGTTGTTGAGATATTCGACTTCTGGATGACTTGAAAGATAAAAAGAGGGATTCAAATATTAAACTCAAACTTTGGACTTCAGATTTCAGTTTTAGCTTTGACTTAGTGGACATACTAATCTTGTAGATCTAAGAAATAAGTGGACCTTCAATTTAATTATTTATAGTGCGGCATAGGACTGTCCTTTTCTTCTGCAATTATTCAAGACTGTTGATTAAGGTAAGAAAAATTACACTCGGACATTTTAAGTCCTAATTAATTTTTAAAGTACCAATTTATTTAATTGGGTAAATTTAATTTATGCATGTCATTAAATTATTTTATTTACATGTTTTAGTTATTTTTATTTAGTTCCCGCGAATTAAATTATTTTATCCAGTGCTGGATTATCTGAATTATATGTCGTTGTGATCACGTGCATAATTAACCCTTATACGAATTTTGTATCGCATGTAAGATACTAAATCTACTTATTACGAGCAACGATGTTTATATCATTGTGCCGAATTGGGCTATGGAAAATACTCAGATGAAATTATAAATGAACAGATTAATTATATTAATGCATCGCATTAAAATATGTAATTACGTAAAGTGAAATGAAGAGTGGAGATCCTTTTGGATTTGCTTTTGGGTCAAATTCCTAATACCACTCGGGAATTTAGTCCCCAAGAAATCATGTTCTACTTATTTGCGGTCGCTCTCTTTATATGAGATTTACCGGTAATTTAAGGATGGATAAATGATAGTGTTGATGGATCCTAACTCATTCTTAGATGGGAGTCGTGAACTAGCGGATTCATGTATCATTTATGATATAGTTTATCACACATTAGTTCCTTCTCAAGTTGATTGAGACTATCTCTGGACTGTTTCGTCGTTTGAGTCATTCCAACCGTACTGGACTTAGGTTTGTCAATATTATTTTATTTAAGGAGAAATCGGGTTAACCAAGTGGGGTTCCCGACTATCCTTTCCACTCTTTAAATTGCTAAGTTCTAAGATTGATGGAGGACACTAAGTGGGTTCTATCAGTTTCACGACATAGATGCTTACGTGATAGCGTCCTGAGTTATACCGCCAATTGAGTTGTGGGCTTAGTGATTAACCATGTGTGTAGCCATGGTTAGCAGTTTCGTGCAAGACACACTTGACATCAAGTTACACTTGAGTGTTGATACAGGATACACTCATGGTGTTCAGAGTATTGCTTGTTGCGTAGGTTTCATTGCACACTTTTAAACTGTTCTTGGTTTATCTGCTTTGAATGTTGTGCATTCGCATAGCATAATTTCCAACTTATATCCGTTGCATAATTATAAAGTCAACCAGTTGGCCAACATATATAAAGATATTGCCGACTTGGTTAGCATGAATTGCGTAGATTGCATAACTTGATCTGTTTGCTTTTCTTACTTAGTCTCACGGCTAATAATGCTACTTATTGCATCTCAGGTGGGGTTTCAAGCTGCGAGGAGTTGCCTCCAGCTAACCATAGAGGGAAAGTTATTACTCGCAGATTTTGCGATGTCAAGAGAACCCATAATATTACTATATTTTGCTGACAATATTTTGGTTGTAGGGTTATGGTCTTTTAATTCTTGAACTTCAAATATAATTTATTTAAATCGCTTTGTACTAAATGGTCAAGTCTTTGTGTGAGAGATAACTTATGGTATTGGACATAGTTTGTAACTAATTTTGCACCTTTTATTTATTTCATTATGTGGCTTATTTTATTAAATGTTGAGTTGTAATCAGATGGGACGTAGCTTCTTGAAATCCAACATATTCTGATAGGATAGATAGTGGAGTATGAGCAATCCAGCTTACTGGGGGTAGGTTAGATTCCCTGGTAAGTTGGATGTGACAGTAATATTTTCGCTTTAGAAAATTCGAAGTGTTACAACAATAGGCCCAGCTTAGAACAGGTCACAACTTGTGCCAACCTTGGTTTATAAACCCAAAGCTAGGAGCCCAAAATGAAAGGAAGGGCCAAAAGGCCCAATATGTGGTCGGCAACTAGTCTATTTTGTCCTTTTGGCGCCATTTATGTGCCATTACTGAAGGTCGGGAAAATTCAATTTTTAGGTTTCGACGTCATTCTGAAGAGTGACACCACTTTTTGCTTTTTTGCGTCGTTTTAGCGCCACTAAAAGGGACAAACTCACAGGATGTGGAGTCACTCTTTAGTTTTGTGTCACTTGCAGAACAAATTTGGATTTTCAAAAGGTTGCACCAATAAGTGCGACCTTTCATGAAAGGCTGCACCATTCTCTCAAGCAGCACACTATCTCTCTTTATACTTTGGTTTTGAAACATGAGATACACACACAAAACAACTTTATACGCTCTAAATTCTTCCCTCTTACTCTGTCAAAATCGAGAGTTTTTGAACGAATTATCCCAAAATTAAGTTTGCATAACTATATGGGTGAATTGTAACTTTAAGAAAGTGTCATATATATATATATATATATGCATTTTTAATCTTAAAACTCATCAAAATCATTTTTGATGTGGAAATTAAGGTTTAGTCGAGTTATTTAAACCCCAAACTCTTGTCCATAGTTGTTATTGAAAAATGAGAATCCTAGCCAAGATGGATTGGAGTTAACTGGTATAGTACAATTTCTCGCACATTGCGAGTAGATGCAATATTCCAGTGGATTATACATTGCAAGAATTTAGATTAGGTTAAAAAAAAAAAAGAACAAAGTTTTTAGTTTAATTTGTTGCCTGCAGAATGAGAATTTGACAGTTCCCCTGCCCTAGCCGTGTAACTTTGTCCCATTCATTTTGTGGTGTACACTGTGCAGTGCAAACAACAAAAATTGTAGATAAGCCACACATTGATTTTCTATTCTTGATGTTGCTTGGCGTGAAGGGAATTGCACTGTTGCCTGTTTGATCGCAAACTGACTTAGAGTGGTAGGTAATTTTAATCACTTCAATAAATTTTAAAATAATTAAAAGCGATATACTCATTTAACTCTAACCTAAAAAGGGTGAAAGGATATTATGTAAAAACCCAAATGGCTAAGGCAACCTAGGTGTGATGTTGATGTATGAACTACCTATGTGTGTAGTGTGACATTCTGGTCTATATGTAGTTAATTTGCTAAATGAACTTTGGTTTTAATTAAATTGAGATTGTGATGCAAATTAGGCATGGGACCCCAATATTAATCAGCTAAGTAGCATCACATGGTCCAGCCTTTTAAAGCATGTATTTCCCCTCTTGGCCTTATTTAGCTTGGCATCAAATGATTGGAATTATTATTTGATAATTTAATCAACAAGAATTAGTGGATGCATGTGTAGTCTGTAAATGAATGATTCCCTAATCCATCAACATATAGTATATACCATGAATTAATTATTTAAGACGAAAAAGTTGGGGGGTTAAGGGGATTAAATTAAATCCTTGGTTAATTATTGAGATTAAGTTGTTCATATTTATGGTATTCAGTGAAAGCTATTAAGCTAGGGAAGCCAATCATATATGCTAACTTGACTGCCTGTGACCCTAACTAAACCTACACTTAAATCACTTTTTTTAAATGCTTGATACATATATTAATAATTAATAATTAATAAATAATTTAGAAAAATGTCTCAGTACTTGCAAAAAGGCATAATTCAAGATTTTGAAGGTTATGTCATTTGTTGTGTAAGAAAACGACAAAAGGAAAATAGAAAGAAAAATTAATCTGTAGTTAATTTGTCTCATGGGAAAGCGTGGTCCGTCGATGCAACGCTGTTATTACTTTGAGGAACTCTACACTCACATGATACACACCTCCAGTCCTCCACAATCAGCTTCTGCCCATCTCCGCCACCGTCACCGCCCCATTCCGCCGTGGCTCCAAAGTACTTCCATTTAGCGGCGCCAAACTGCCCCAAGTATGTCCCTTTTGGTTTTAATATTCTTTTTCAACTGCAGAATTGTGGAAAATTATGGATTTTTAGTGTAGGAAAACTTAAAGGTCCCTTTTTGAATTTTTCGATTTTAGCCTTTAACATTTTGTGCCCAGCTGAAGATGTATTGTTGGTTGTATTTTGTCGTAATTTTCATGTGGCTCAGGGCTCTCGTTTTTTAGATCGTGGCTTTGGTTTTTTTTTTTTTTTGCTTTCTTTCCCTTTTTCTTCCTGTGGCTTCCTTTATGTGTTGGAGAGTGAAAAAAAACTTGCAGCATTCTTCTGGGGAGCTTAGCTTTTTTCAAGATCTGTCTATATTGAGCTGAATTTTACTTTTTTTGACGGTTAAATTTGCTGCCATTACACATGCCCTTTTTAAAATAGATTCAGATAGAATAGGAGCTCCAGCTGTGGAAGATTTCAGTAATAGAAAGCAAAGGGGTTGAAAAATTGGATCTTTTGGTTATTTGAATTGTCAGTAATTAACTTTCAATTTGTGTTTCAGCTAGGAATTTTGGCTTACGCAGTTTAGTAGTTGGCATGGTGGCGTTCCAGCTGCTGCTGGGATATTGGTACAAGGATAGGACGAGAAGGTTGAAGATTTAGGGAATTAGGGTTTCAAAATTAAGTTTGATATAAACCCCTTTGGAATTTGCCTCTGTAAAGGTGCAGAAACAGAAGAAGGCGATCCTCTTTCTGCAATGGGGGGGAGTGAATTATGTCCGTCGGGAGTCGCCACTTGAGTTACTTCAGCATGATTGATCAATTTATCAATTTTGTCATTAGACCGCCCAGGTATGTAAATGTTTATCCAGATTTTTTTTCACTTGTCGTAATGTCGTCTAATTTTTTTGGCCCGATACTTGGTTATGGTCTGTTTTGTTAAAAATTGGAGAATTTTGTTGCCATTTTAATCGTGTTATGAGGATTATGAGTAAATCAGTGAAAGTTTATAGTTTCGTCCGTGTTTTCAACATTATCTTTTAATAGTTCAGCAAGCAACTCCCTTCTAAAAATAGGATTAACCAAAAATGCTCACAGCTCATTCTTTTACAATCTGAGGCTGTGAAATTTTGCCTGTCTGTAATTGTTGTAACTGTTTGGTCATACCTGCGTGGAACTGACCAGAAGAACCTAAAAAAGAACACATGTTTAATTTTTTTTCTGTAGATCAGACAATATGACAGACTACGCAAAAGTCTTGCAATTATTTCCTGGCCGATGAGTTATTGTCTGCTTGTTTCATGTATATGTTTTTAACACAAGTAAAATTACTTGGAGTGTATATGTGCATGGTTTTCCTTCCTGTTAAGGAAGTTTGGATATCCTCCCAAATTGATTTTAGGAAGGACCATCTTGGTTTGAACTTTTTTTTTTTTTTGGTACAATTTTACTTGGTGGTTATGGATGGTGTGATTTGCTTTTGTGAACTATGATTTGATGGGTTCTAGTATTGAACATCGATGAATCCATTTCATAAGCTACTCTAGCTAGTAAGTAATTCTGTGCCTAAGTTTCAGATACTTGAATCTGAATCCAGTGATCTTAAAAAATAAAAAACCATAGGGCTTTTGCTGTAATAGTTGAATCTCTTGCTTTGCTTGGATTGAACATATAGGATGACTTTCCATCTTGCACAAGTTCATTTCCATACTCTATGACAGCTTTGTTTGCCAAGTTTACCTTTATTAGTTTGCAATTTTCATTAACTTATTAACGACCACCTACTCCCTTGGGATGTCCACGAGAATCATAATTTCTCTACTTTATCCTGTCTGCTGTGAAAACAGGGCTGATTACAACCCAGATCAATATTTGTGGGAACGAGATTTTACTCTCGGAGGAAGAAAATACAAAAGAGAAGACGTTGAGGCAAGTATGGGCATCAGTTTCCAATAAGTTTCTTTTGAATTTACTGGTTACTTATGTGATTGTATTAAGTGTTTGAAAGTATATAGCCACCTTAACTTTTGCAGCTTACAAATGAACGAGGCCATAACTTGAGATGTAGCCATTATATCCCTTCACAGTTCCCTGATGATTCTCCTCTTCCTTGTGTTATATATTGTCATGGGAACAGGTATGCTATTGTCTTCCAATAAAGATATTATGTCACAATATATTTGTTGCTGCAACATGCTATACCAATAATATTGCTTATCCGATATGTCTTGTCCACAATATTCTGCAATTTCACCACCTCCATACCTACATGACCAGTTTCAAATTATTAGTTATGTGGAACCTTTAACATATGGGTGCTTCATTTTGTTTGCTGATGAGAACTAATGAAACAAAACTTTGCTACTGCCCAATCAGGACGAAAATTGACCACAAAATTTCTGTAGCTTTAAACATTATTTGTGACAAAAAAGGGTTTTGGATTTAATCTTGCTTTGAAGAATGTGCAGTGCTTGTGTGCAAATCAAATACCCTTGATGGAACCAAATGTTAGGTACTCATGGTAATCTTAACATGGTTACTTAGCATTGAAAGAATATGTTGATTTGTTCGAGTTGTATATATTTTGTGGATTTTCTGAAACTATGTTTTCTGCTCTTATTAATCTTCCATATTGGACGATTTGGAGGGAAGCAACTGCTGAAACCTGTGGTTTTCGTTTCAAATATAATAACAACTTTAAATTTTTGTTTGGGAGAAAGGCAAACATCCGATGTTTTTTGGTAAAAAGGTGGCAATAAACACTTTGTCCAGAGCTCTATTCTATTTTATATTATGTCATACTAGAATTATGCTGCCTTCTAATAATATTTTATCTGGTCCATCATGCATACTACTCTTAAGGTTGAAGAAATTTAATTGCTTCTTTTCCCCCATTATGACGCAGTGGATGTCGAGCGGATGCAAATGAGGCAGCTGTAGTTCTTCTGCCTTCAAATATCACAGTATTCACCCTTGATTTTTCAGGTTCTGGCTTGTCTGATGGAGATTATGTTAGTCTTGGTTGGCATGAGGTATTTTTCCATTCGTTTCCCATTTTTGCTTCACTTTAGTTATGTTCCATAGGTAATCTGATGAAATTCCTGTCTGAACTCAGAAAAACGACCTCAAGGTTGTGATATCGTATTTGAGAAGCAATGAGAAAATATCTCGTATTGGTCTTTGGGGTAGGTCTATGGGGGCAGTGACGAGGTTGGTGTTCTTCTCTGTCATACGTAATTGGCTGCTGGTTTTATAAAAATTGCTTTTGAAATTATTATGTTTGGATGGTTTGTCAGTTGTCACGACCTCACAGAACACAGATTCAATTCTTATTGCATATAGCTTCTAATCACCTATATGTTGGGATGCAGCCTTCTTTATGGTGCAGAAGACCCTTCTATAGCTGGAATGGTTTTGGATAGTGCCTTCTCTAATTTATTCAATCTCATGCTGGAGCTTGCTGATGTCTATAAAATTCGGCTTCCAAAGTTTACTGTAAGTATGATTCGTTACTGTTTCTTGTGTGATTGAGTACCTGTGCAGTATATGCCTGGATTTCTTTTGCTTACTTTCCTTTCTCCCATTGTGGCATTGAAAGTTTGCCATGTGAATTCCCCCGGGTTGCTTGTGTTTTGAACTTTGCAATACTCTTCTCATCTTATTACTATTATCTTCTCACTTGATTTCTGTACAGGTTAAGATGGCTCTTCAGTACATGCGACGAGTAATTCAGAAGAAGGCCAAATTTGATATCATGCATCTCGACTGCATACAGGTCTCTACTTCTCCTCTGTGACTCTATATATGATATTTTTTCTTAGTGCTGAATGTAGGGAGTGCTAACCTTGTTGGTACTAATGTATTTCAATCTTCAAACCAGCAGGTTGCACCTAAGACATTTATTCCTGCATTATTTGGGCATGCAAAAGATGACAAATTTATTCATCCTCGCCATTGTGATGCTATCTTCAAGTCATATGCGGTGCGAAAATGTTCTGCCTATCTCTCATTATGAACCTTTGCTGTGCCATGCAGTAATTATTCTTGGTTCAATGCAGGGTGACAAAAATATTATCAAGTTTGATGGTGATCACAATTCATCCCGACCTCAGTTTTATTATGATTCTGTGTCTATATTCTTCTACAATGTTCTTCGTCCTCCTCGACTTTCGCCTTCATACGCAACAAAGATTGAAAAGTATTATGATCTGGGTGACCTGAAGGTCGGTGCTGATATGGAAGAGGTAATTCATCAGTAAATTTCTTGGAACCATTCTTTCATGGAATACCTGCCCATACCGGTAATTTAAAAATGAAAATTGATGTCCTATCTATAATTGAAAAATGTTGCTCTTTCGTATTATTTAGTTGATCTAATTCATGTACCATATGTTATCATTTCTTTCATGTCTTCTGCATGCTGATCTTTTCTATGTGCTGATGATAGTGTTCTCTTGTTTTCCCAGAGCATTTTGTATGAAATAATTGCTGGGCTTCGGAACGTAAGTGTTGATGCAGCAAGTTCATCTTCTGCACCGCGTAGTATTTCAACAGCAAAGTCTGTGGGGGAACTCCTCTCTGACATCGCTCCTGTTTGTAATGTAAAATTACTAACTCCCCTCTGTAATTGAAAGCTTTCTTTGTGTTGGAAATATTGTTTTCTTAATCAGAAAATAAAAATACATGTGTCCATTCGAGTTTTGCAGGATTCGTTGGATGTTGAAGATACTGATCTTCATGGCGATGGCACATCAGCTCTACAGGTTCCTATATCTATAGTGTCTTGGCTGAATCATCATGCAAATTTGTTTGTTTTCTTTGGTTTTTTGAGTATTAAATCTCTCAAATTTCAATTGCTTAGGATGAGCCAACCGGTCAAAATGAAGAATGTTGCTCTCCCAGAAGTTCAAACAGAGAAAGTTGGGGACGGTGCTCGTCTCTGGGGAGTGATGATTCACCTTCTGTAGATAGTACAAGTGCCAGCAACAACGATCAGGTTTCTCCTGTTGCCTCTCCCCGGCCCTTCCTCTCTGTTGAAATACACGAGATCTTTTTGAGTTCTGATTATACTTAGAGAAATAAAGGTCTAATTTTCTAGGAAATCGGAACAGCTTTCAACTGTAGCACTCTTTTCTTGCTGAAATTGAATTATTTTCTTGACATATGTTCTATCCTGTGTTGCTTGATTTAACGAGGAACCTGAATCCACTTGCAGACAGCCATAAAGGTGCTTGCAACACCTCTTCGACATTCAGAAGCAAGTGCACTGAACTCTTCCAAGGATGACAGCAAGAAAAAGAAGAAAGCTTCCTCCAGCACAAAGAAGTCCAAACGTGAGAAATTCGAAAAGCTGGAGGCTTTTAGCCAGCGTATCCGTCTATGCATCCTCAAGAGAGTTCACCATAGGAGACACCAATCCTCCTGACCACTGTCCCGTCACTTGCTATGTATTATAGAGTAGAATGTCATCCTATTGCTAATCTCATTTTTCCTTCACTTTGTGGTGGTGTTTGTTAATCTCCTTCCATCTAATTTGCAGCTTTGATCCTTTTTCCCCCTTGTGTTGTGGACAAAGCCTAGTTGATTGATGTATCTTTAGGTCTGCTCAGTTTGGTTATGCTTCTTCTTTCTTGGTCTGGGTTGAACTAGTAGTGATTTTATGGTCCATTGCATTTCTGGTACCAATTTAGGCAAATGCAATACAAAGAAAACAAGAATGAATTTCATTGCTCTTGCACCTACTGTTTCAATGCTTTCACTCATAGGTGCAAATAATTATTCATGTACTAGTGATGCACGCACATTTCTAAATTAGTTGGCTAATATACAGCTCAGATGAATGATCAAACAGCCCTGTTAGTCAAGAAATGTTGTTCCTAGTGAGGATTCAACCTCTGGCTTTGTGAAGGCTACATTGGTGTTCCCACTTTGCTATTTTCCCCGGGCCTCATAGTTGGGCACTCAGCTGATGAAGTTAGAAGGCAACTATGGTCAGGGATTGGTGACTCATGATCGGAGAAGAATTCTTTCACAGAAGTGTGCTCGGCTGGAGGATGTCCTTCAGCAGGTTTTCCTAGAAACAGGGCGTGCAGAGCAGTTTTATTGATTGAATCTGGACAGGTGCCCCCTGTACCAGGAGCAGAGACTGCTGGCCTGGGTGTTGAAATAACTCCAATGAGACGATGACGCTCTTCAATCATCTTTTTCAAGTACATCCCCTGGGCTTCTATCTGCAGCTGCAATTGTCTTTGCACCTGTAAGATTCACCAGAATCTTATCAGACACTCTTTCAAACCAGGGAAGAAAGCACTTAAAGATTCATAAACAGCTCTCTCATCACTATGTGCATCTCAAGTTCTTTGAGGAAGAACAATGTGGCGCCCTAGTGAACTGCTATTAAATGTCCATATGCAATGCCTGACTAAAATAAATTTCAGTACTCCACACGTCAAAACAATATACCAGATGACTATGGATAAGTTACGGTGCAAGTTCTTCAAAAATCCCCAGAAGAATTAAGTGCTTCAATGTATCAAACAAATGTATGAAGAAATAAAAAGGAGCATGCCTCCAATTGCTCATGCAGTTTCTTTTGAACCTCTATCTGCAGCTTGAGGGCCTCACTTATGCTCATTCCACTAAAAGCAAGAAGAAAATTTCTGGCATTAAACTTGCGGCGACTATGATAGCATGACAAAGTTCATTGACAGTAATGAAACAAAAAATGATGATAGCAAAGCCAAAGGAGGCACTTCAATCACTATCCCATAGACATTCCTATATATCTACAGATTGGTTGTATAGATAATCTGATTGAAGAAAATGAGAAGAAAAGATTTCACGTAGGATGAACCATCCCAGTTGGGAAGCATGTCTTGAGATTCCTTGTTCGCAGCATTGTTTCCTTGCATATCAGACCAAGGGAAAGAAGAATAGTTACAATATCCACAAATTCAACCAATCTTAAGGCCATTTAAACAATGATTAAAAAGTACCGCGCAAAACAACCTACCATCTGAAGAAGAGTCAGGTACATACTTGAAAAGCCTGTGTTTCTGTTTAGAATAAAGAGAATTAACGTAAAGTGCATTCCTGAAAAGTGACAACCTTCGATTGATGCTAGTGAGCTGGTGTATGACGTCACACATACCTGTAAGTGGCTTTTTACATGATAGATAGTTGGGCCTTGAACTCCCATAATTCTGAGAACACCTTTTGGTGTAGCTCCTTAAAAGAGGTAATAGTATGTAAGGATACAATTATCATTTTTCTATATATATATATATGAGTACACGTTAAACATGATTTATTTATTGGAAAGACACAAGTGCAAAGTAATGTAATCTGAAGTGCAGGAACACACGGTCTGGTCCACCAAGTTGTGCTACAGCATCAACAAGTCGTTCATGAAGCTCATTTGTCCAATGAAGCCGCTGCTTAGAGACCACATTTGGGTCACTGTTCACATTATTACCTCCACCAATCTGGTCCATCGTGCAGGCATCACAGGCTAATGACTGATTTCGAACAACTTGATTGCAGCAAATCATAGTAGAGCAAGCTTGTGCATTTTTCATACATCTGTTAGGAATGTTCAGCCTGGAGTGAACACAGGGGAGGTTATTTCCAAGACCTGGAGTGTTCAGCCTCTGTTCACTGTTTTGCCCAACTGGATTTCAGACAATCTGTAGGGAGACAAGCCACTGACTTCATGCGTGTGTAAAATAGGCTTGATTTTCCCAAAGTAGAAATCCATAGAGGGCTTGATTTCCAACTTGATCTCTCTTCAGAAAAAGTAGGCCTCCTCTCCGCTAAAATCGGGTCCCTACCGCACATAGACCTCGCCACTCTCCTCAATACTTCTTTCTCGGCATCCTTGACAGTGTTCCTGTTAATGAGTTCAAACGTCAACTCCCCATTTTGATCTTGCGTCTCCAGAAAAGTGTTTAGGGAGTGAGCGTCGATCCTTATTTCCCTGCTTTTGACCCAAGTAGTCTGAGTACGAGGATTAATGTTGGCCCCAAACTCCCACACCATTTCCCAGTTCGAATCTTCGTCGTGATGTGTGCAGAAGCTGTTCCAGTTTTGCATGCGAATCATCCTAGAAATTAGCTTATGATCGAGCATACTTGAGTCAAAGCCTTTGTCAAGAACCACTGACTTGCCTTTCATCTTCTTGTACAGCTCATAGGCCTCCCGCCGTCTATTAAATCTCTTCTGTAGATCATCCTCTCCATCCAGGTCTTTCAGTGAAGTGGGTTTAAGTTCCCATCTTGATCCTAACCTCGTTCGACCCGTGGATGATCTATATACTGTGCTTGACTTCATGGACCCAGACGGTGCCAACCCCCCAGATTCACCAGCCCTTTCTGCAGTGTCGGTTGGTGTTTCATATCCTTGCTCAGTCACGGGGTCGGCCCTTCTTTCTTCCTCTACACCTTCTACCATTGGCTCATTCAATGGTTCAACCTCGTCTCTTCCTACTCCTACATCTCCTTCAATTATTGGCTGATTCTCTACCACCATCACCGCCTCATCTCTTATCGGTTCCTCTGATGCGCCAGCTGTGCCTGCTCCAGCTGCAATATGTCTTAATCGTTCCCGAGCTATCATTTCCTCCTCATCTTGCTCCAAGACAGTTACAATTGATTCTTTTCTGGCCAATTTCACTAATGCTCTTTCTGTCAACTCTTCAGCACTCGCCTCTTCTTCTTCAACTTCTTCCTCAGTTACAACTTGCTTCCCTTTGTCTTTATTCCTCCTTTCGACTGATTCTTGTACAGTAGGTTCATCAGGCCGATCCTCAGTAATCGCCTTGTTCGCCGTTAGTTCATGGCCCTCAGTAGTCATCTCCACCTGTACCTCTCTTATTCCTCCAGTAATCTCTTCTTCTATCATCACATCTACCAAATTCCCCTCGAACTCCTCACTTCTGAACTTATTTGGCAGATGGATGTTGACATCTCCATACAACTTAGCATAAGACTCATTTTCCGATAGGACTCCTCGTTGTCCTTCAGTGGCTGGAGTATCATCATCTTTGTAGTGATCGATGATGTCGTTTAATTCAGTACTATCGGAATCACCTACTAGCTGCCTCTCCGATGGCCTAGCTTCCTTGTACTTGAATAAGATAGGATGTTTTTTATGTAGCTCATCCTCTATTCTAATTGCTGCCAAAACGTCAAACTCACCCCTCGTCTTCTTCTTCATAGATTTCTTCCCTATCGGCTTAGCCTTACTCTTCTGAGACCAGTCTCTCACTCTTTCATTCCATTCCCTTTTGGAATTCTCGACTCTTTCTAATTGCATTTCTTTCGTATATTCTTGCCCCGACTGTCTCATCCATTTGCAAATAACTTCGTCCAGCTTCAAAAGGCTACCCACTGTCCTTTCGTATTGCAATCTGAGCCATTCATCAAAATTTTTCCTTTCCCTTACCGTCAAGATTTTTAGATCCTTTGACTTCAGTGTCGTAGGTATCATTTCAGCGGGGCAATATAAACATCTGGCTTCTCAGCTGCTGAAGTTATTTGCATCACTGGTTCAGAAATTACTACGCCCGACGCCCTTTGTCTCTTGTCACGGGTTCCTCCTGAACGCCTGGATAGAAGTAAGATTACAGCTTTCTTTTCTTCTTCCCTACTCCTGATTCCTTCCGTTCTTTCTTCTTCCTCCTTATTTCTCCTTCAAATTTCCTGACTTGTTCGATGTCTTCAGTAGTGAGTGGTGGAAGATTTGGTCTTTATGGCTCGACATGATACAACTTCCTCAATACTAATTCAGTATTGTTCCCCCACTTCTTCGTCATCTCCACCTACTCATTCCTTTTTGACTGAATCCTATCTCTGAGGAACGGAATCGAGTAGTTTTGTTTTGATTCTATCAGCCTCTTCCATTCATCAGAAAATTTTTGACAGAACTCTCTCCATCTCTGCTTAGCCTCTTCAACCAAGAATCTTTGTTCAATTAGCCCCTTTTTATCAAGAAACTCCTTCGGCACATAGAACGGCAGCATCAGCCGAATGTCACAGTCTATTGTAAAATCCAAGGCATCCAATGGTGGATGTCTGGTTTCAATATGCTGCTTAACATCTGGGTCGTGTCTCTGGCTCATTTTGATTGGATCAAGGAATAACCCAGGATAATCCAATATGTCCTTCACCTTGGCCTGCCAATCCTGTCTCACTTGTTTTCATTCTGTACTGCATTCGCTCAATTCTCACTTCTTGTGGTAGATTTCTTTCTTCAAAATTTTTGGAATTTCTCTCTGTATTCCAAAATTGCTTCTCTGCCAATATGTGCTCCCGTCTCAATTTCATCTTTAATGAATGTCTCTTTAGTACATATGGAATCGAGTGTAAGTGCTCTTCCTTCCAATATGGTGGTAGTGTCAATTCTTCAGTGATAAACACTGTCGGAACTATACGTAGAGCATATAGTGACGCGGTTTGGGACACCCAAAGAGATCATTTTAGACAGAGACGGCAGGTATCAGTCCACAGTTTGGAGAAGGGTGCAGGAAACATAGGGCACAAAACTCAAGATGAGTACTGCCTTCCACCTAACCACTGATGGGTAAACAGAACGAACGATTTAGACTTTGGAAGACGTGCTGCGTGCATGCGTGCTCGATTTTCAGGGCAGTTGGGAGGATCGACTTAAGTTGATCGAATTTTCCTACAACAACAGTTACCATGCCAGCATAGGCATGGCACCATTTGAGGCACTGTACGGGACACGCTGTGCAACACCATTGAATTTGAACGACTAGAGTGATCGTGTTGTTCTAGAGGCAGGACTTGAAGGACCAAGTCAAAATCATTCAAGCACGGATGAAAGCAGCCCAGGATCAACAGAAGAGCCCATGATCGATAGAAGAGCTATGCAGATCAAGCTCGGCAAGATTTGAAATTCGCAGTGGGCGATTGGGTTCTACTGAAAGTGTCACCTATGAAAGGGGTGAGAAGGTTCGGTGTGAG
>MAYD01775782.1:0-12368 GCA_001909325.1 Ruellia speciosa
TTCATCCTCCAGTGGACGATCCGGTATTCACTTATAAATTCTGCAACTTGACCCCGTGCGCTTTCGTGTTGTGCCCAGAATTGCCTTACCTGTCATATTTATTCCATTTCAGTGACAACCTTTTAATACACTTCATTCATTCCATTTACATTTCATTTTATTTACTGAGAGGAAGTACTGTGTCATGTGTATAGTTTTATGGCGCCGGTCTGTGCACTTTTGTCAAAGTTTCACAATACTCGAAAACTGGTGAATGAATCGTCGATAGTATCCGACCAACCCTAAGAAGCTACGGACCTCAGATACGTCCTTCGGTGCTATCCAACTGACTACAGCCTCCACCTTTTCTGGATCCACTGACACACCCTCTGTAGAAATCACGTGCCCTAAAAAGGAAACTCGGTCTAACCAGAAGTCGCACTTCGAGAGCTTAGCGTAAAGCTGATTCTCCGGAAGCACCGTCAATACCTCCCTCAGATGTGTCTCGTGAGCCTGAGGTGTAGGAGAATATATCAGAATGTCGTCGATGAAGATAACTACAAAATGATCGAGAAAGGGAATACCCGATGCATCAAATCCATAAGGATGGTAGGAGCATTCGTGAGACCGAAGGGCATAATCGTGAACTGAAAATGACCATACCGTGTCCGAAAAGCTGTAACTGGACGATCTGACTCGGCGATACGGATCTGATGGTACCCAGAATGCAAATCAATTTTCGAGAAAATGGTGGCACCACACAACTGATCAAACAAGTCCTCAATCCTCGGTAACAGGTACTTGTTCTTAACTGTTAGCTGGTTCATTCCTCGGTAATTGATGCACAACCTCAAACTCCCATCCTTCTTCCGTACGAACAAAATTGGAGCACCCCAAGGCGAGGTACTTGACTCAATGTAACCCTTCCCTAACAGATCCTGCAACTGAACGTGTAACTCCTGTAACTCTGTAAGGGCCATACGATACGGAACCTTAGATACCGGCTGAGCACCGGTACCAACTCAATAGTGAAGTCAATCTTGCGTGAAGGTGGTAAACCCGAAATCTCATCCGGGAAAACGTCAGGAAAGTCAGAAACTATCGGAATCCTATCGATGCTAGGATCGCTCTTACCTACCTCTGAGACCTCACATAAGAACACGGAATGACCTCTCCTAACCAATGCCGCAAAAGAAGTGACAGACACAATCCGTACATCAGGTCGACGAGGAATAGGATGAAAAAAGATGTACGTACCTCTATCACGAAAGGAAACTCGGGGACTGCCGCAATCGATACGAGCCTGATGCTGACTCAACTAGTCCATACCCAGAATCACGTCGAACTCACTCAGCGCTATGACTACCAGGTCAGCGGAAAAAGGTATGGTCCCCAATCACTAATGGTACTGCTCGTATAATCTGCCTACTCTCAATAGTGCCTCCCGAGGGTATGGATACCATAAGCTGGTAGGGGTCTACGGGTCTCAATCAATGACTCATGAAAAATCGCTCTGAAATGAATGAACGTGATGCTCCCGTATCAAACAATGCAAAAGCAGGGAAGGAAGCTACAGTAATGGTACCTGTCACCACGTCCGGATGCTGCTCTTCCTCCTTAGCTCTCACCACATTCAGTCGCGCTCCCCACATAGCCTGTCCCCTCGATGCTGACTTTCCTCGAGAACTCTCCCCTCGAACCGATCCTCTGGGCTGTCTTCGTTGCTGAGCTCAATCACGAAGAAACCTGGGACACTCAGGCTGCCTGTGTCCATAATCCCAACAATAAAAGCACTGTAACCCATTGACTGTCCCCCTGCGCCTCGATCCCCTGTCGTCGAAGATCCCATACTCAATCCTATACCCAAAGTCGGATAATCCTGCCTGCGATGACCCCAGCCCTGGCACTGATAACACTGTATCCCACATCAGCCGCTATCTCCACTCCCCGAACTCTGTCGCTGTGCCGGTACCCCTCCAGATCTGCCCCCACCTCGACCAAAATCCCGGCGTCCCTGTCCCTGAAATCCTCGACCATTACCACGCCTCTAGCCTCGTCCTATCCACCTCTCCTACGGTCATAGTATGCCTGCCAATCCCGCTCAGTCTGCTCGTGAATAACACCCGCTCATAGGCTGCACGGAACGTCGTACTCCCAGACTCCAGTCGAATGGTAGGATGCAATCCTTTCTCAAACTTCCTCACCTTCGCTCTGTCATCTGGGACCAAATCCATGCCGTGTCTCATCAGATCTATGAACCGGTGGTAGTAGGTAGTGACATCCATCCGATTGGCCTGAACGAGAGTGCGGAACTCCTCATGCTTGGCAGCGCGGAACCTGGCGGGTAGAAGGTATCCCCCATCTGCTCGATGAATCTGTCCCAGTCATACTCAGCCTGTCTAGTTGGATCGGCCCTCTGTGTACACCACCACTGCATGGCCCTACCCGTCAAATGCCTCGTAGCTACTCGAACCCACTGCCCATGTGGACAACCAATATCCTTCAGAATATCCCTCATCCGATATGCCCAATCGTCCAATACGGTCGGATCAGCATGTCCAGCATAAGTGGGAGGATGATGACGGGTCACCCGATCCACGTAATCTGCTGATGTTGCTGCGGTGGCCCGATGTCGTAGTAACTGAACGATATCCCATGGGTCTACCCCTGCTAGGTACGGTGGCTCTGCCTCTCGAGGAGGAACTCCTTGCGGCTCCTGTCTAGTGGGTCTATCCTCTCGGGGTGGCGGTGTCTCCTCCCGCTCCTCATCACTCGCAGTCTCAGGGGTCACGAGTGGGGAATCAGGGTACCTATGGGGCCCTCTCCTATCCCTACCTCTAGGCACGACCCTAGGTGGCATCTAAAGTGAGGTACAGTTAGGGTCAGCCAGTACCAATCAATGGTTAGTGCAAAGTAAGTTCAACAGTAATATCAACAACCAATGCAGAATTTAAACGTGAATGCACCCCACCCCTGCACACCTCACTCCTAAGCCCAACCAAGTTTTAGCATACTAGGCCCCGAAGGGCTCTGATACCATCTATAACGCCCCCACTTATCCCAGTGGGCGCGCCACGCCGTATTGGCTAACCTAGACTCGTGGTTAGGTAATCTAGGCTCGCCAACACAAGACAGGTACAAAGAAATCACGTAGACACGTAAGCACATAAGGTTCCCAATTCTGGCATTAAGTGTTTTCGGATAAGGAAAACATTAAGCACATAAATACATAACTGAGTCACATAGACAGTTACACGCCAAAGATAAACATAAACCAAAATAACAACGCACGTCCACCGCCTAGTAGCGAGAAATAAAGCTATGATCCAAAACACATAGTCAAAATACACACTAACAAGGCATAAGCAAAGTTCTAACTACAACGCTCTCAACCCATCCCGGATCTAGTCATGCTGAACATCCATACCTGAAATAATAACACACGAGGGTCAACCACCGCTGAGCAAGGGATCCACCACAACGACAGGATATATATACATACATATATATATATATATAAAGCAGTAAAGGAAAGCGACGCTGTTAACCAACTCACCCGTCCCATAACAGGCGTTCGGTTAACAGTTATAAAGCACGTGATGCATGAACCCTAATGTCCACCTATCTAACCTAAATGTAGCACAGAACAATGCCTATCGCGTGACTAACAATAAATGACTTCGTTCTCGGCCCGCTCAAGACCCTTCCCTATCACAGGGGTAATCTCTATAATAAAGGAGTTCATTCTCGGCCCGCTCAAGTCCAGATCAATCACACGGGAACCACGTATACCACATACGAGCCCGACCAATCACACGCACAGAAGTCAGTGAACACCAACACAAACCAAGAAAGCCACTCTGGGGTTTACAACACGCACGACAAAGAGTCAGTTCATAAATATACTCACACACACCAAATCGACCCCAGAGGTTTTATCATTGAGTAGTTAACCAAAATCCACGGAATCACCCATCACACTGGCCAACCAGGCCAAAACGTACAACAGACCTCAACAGGTCATAAGATCACGCACACCCGACCGAATTGCCCAAACGGGGCCTTTTTACCCAAAACACACAACACCCGTAGCCAATGGCCAAAACCGTATAATCCACTCACACCAACCCCAAAATTCAGTCAAGTCAATATAGTACAGCTACCAACCAAGTAGATATCACGTTAATACATTAGTCACGAGATGATCAATGGCCTAATGGAAGCGCCTAACGGTCCTACGTTGTATCGCACGTTCAAGACATTAAAAGAGGTGATGTTAACAACTCACATCCACTGTCAGACGTACACATACTGAATACTAAGTCATACTAGCATTGAGATGTAGAGCCAATGCATAACGATCACAGAAACTGACAAAAACCCAAACAGAGCCTCGCACGGTCCACAAGGACCGCGACAATCGGACCGCTTCACCCTCCACGGTCCGCTCCTAAGGGTCACGCGGTCCATGTAGACCGCGTGCCCGATCGCGCCTAGACCAGAGCAGCAGAATAAACAATACAAAGTTCAGACCACACATGCACACTCTATGATGCCAAACAATAAAGTAAAGACCCCTTGCCTGGACTTAGAGCTTGCCAAATCCTTGCACCCAAGTTAGGAAGTTCTAGGAATTAAGAAAAACACATCCAACTTGATCAAGGGCTACAGAATTCGATTCTTCTCCAAATAACAATCTAAAGCATGATTCGGAAACTAGAGACAGAGCACCACAAATCTTAAGAAGGGACTTACCTCAGATTCTAAGTGCAAGATGCCCAGAATCACCTCTCAAGTCAGCACCTTGCTAAATTGAAAACTGTGACAGCAAGTTTCTTCAAACTTTAGAGACCTAAAACTCTAAGGTCCGGACTTCAAATTGAACATGCAAACCATGGGAATCGAAGAAGAGTGCAAGGGCTACAAAATTACCTGAAATAAGCTAAGCCAAATTCCCTTCCAAGTTGAAGAAATTGGGGCTTCAAAAGAGCTTCTAGCTAACCAAAATCCTCCTATGTGCTTATTCAAGAACTCTAGAAAGTATTTCCTAGTCAGTGGGTGGAAGGTCTGGGTGAGAAAATGGCAAATGGGGACATGAGACACGTATATAGACTGATCCCACTAAGAAAAAGCCGGGTCAACGTTGCGCGGTCCACTACGCGGTCCATGCTGACCGCGCGTTTCCTATATTATGCTCCCAAGATCCTCTCCTCACAAGAAACACTATGGTGCAAGAATGATCGAAAGATGCCAAGTAGTTCAGGAGATACGTACCGTTCTATAACTCTACGTGTATAAATCGGCGTCGCGACGGGTCCCTGAGTCACAAACGTAAAGGTAAGGCTTCTAGATTCTAAAACGACGGGGTATTACAAATATTCTTTTTGGTGTGAAAAATAGAGTAACGAGTTGGAGTAGAAAAACACTGTAGTTGCGCCATGTTTATTGTAGCTGCGCCAAATTTGACTTTTTGAGTTGGAGATGCCCTAACTGCATCAATTATTATAAATTTAGGTATTAAAGATCAGGAAACAAGGGAGTAACTTTAAAAGGCTCACAGAAGTTTTTAAGTTTCTGTAATGTGTCAAATAAAGTGATGACCATGATTTGAACTATACACGGAAGCACTCTCTTTTCGTCGAAATTCCTTGGAGATACCTCTCTATTAAGTAACGGGTTAACCAAAAATAGTGGAATAGGGTTAGTGAAAGGAGCATGAGATCATTATAGCCTTTGCAGGAATGGACACTTGTCACTAACTGCAATTATTGCATCCACTTGACCACAAAGAACATATCCCAATAACCATCAATGGCGTCTCAAGGCTTCAAAAGGTAGGATTTCGACTCTTGACTAGTCTAATGTAGAAAATACCAACGAAATAGTTATTGTATATAGTTAGAATCAAATTGCCAACACCAAATGAACGGAATTCATCTGGAAGGAATGAGATGATAAATCAAAAGTTCGAAGCTTGGAGTTTAAGTCTGAGAGATATTAAACATATCCCTGTGGATTTGATCACGACGATGGAATGGACGTATCTACAATCTCAATTCTTCCGTAGGACGAAGGTGAAATAGAAAAGTTGAAATCCAGATATGAGTTCCTATAATTCGTAAGGGAGGATAAGGGTTGGGACAGGTTTCCTAACAGGTCCGAATGGTAATGGTTTTGGAAAGAAGTATCAAAGATTCTACCGTAGAGTTGCTATCACATTTGAGACATTCCTCATTCTTCCGTATCGGTGGTCCCTATGATTGTGGATCCAATACAAGAACTTAGTTAAATTGCAACGGTAAAAAAGATAGGTCATTAAAAAAAAATATGATGGAAAATTGCGACGGGCAATTTTTAAAAATTGCTACAGAATTTGCTACCCCATTTGCGATGGAATGTTTTTCGTAGCAAAACTGGTGACTTAAAATTGCTTTGATAGCAAAAGACCCACCGTCCTCCTCCCCGCATCTCTCCCCCTCGCTGACCGTTCCTCTCCGTCGCCCATCACCGATCTCTCCGCCCGGCTCGCCGCCACCATCCTCTTGCCCAGGTAACCTTCTTCTGGATCTGCATTTCTACTCCCTTCGACCCCCTTCTCCGTTCGTCCTCCCCCCCCCCCAATCCTCACGCCGCTGTCATCCATCCAATCCCCACCCCGCCGTCGCCCCGCAATCCCCCCGGTTGACAGCGCCACCATCGCCCTCCCCCATTCCCCGCCCCTGTCGCCCGCCCCTCATTCCTCTCGGCGGTGTCCCCCCCAGCCCCCCACAGCCTTGTCGCCGCAATCACTACTGATGAGAGATGATCTTTCTGATGTGTGATTATGGGGTTTAACATATTTATCTGACTGTCGCAGCTATCACTTTTTCTTCTTCGTTTTTTCCCCCCTGTATCTTGAAAATTAGAAGCTTTTTTGAATTTGAGATCATACAAACGGTGAGAAAGCATATTTTGGCTGGACGGCGGAAGAGGCTTCCTCATACAGTACCTCCATTGATATTCAGTTCCCTAAAGGTATGTGAGCTTTTCAGCTAAGTTGGTTTCTTCCGGTTTATCCTGGCCCCTCTAAGCACAAAATTTCAAGAGATCTGGAATTGATCATATATTAGCATGTCCGAGGATAAGGCTGTTCCTGATGGATGTTATTCGAAGACACTGCATTCTTACTTGGTGCCACTTTTATTTGGGAAGTCAGCATGGCTCTGCATGACCTAGGATTAGTTGTCTCTCATAGCTGTTATTTAAAAAACTGCATTCTTAGGTTAGAGGAGCATGGCAATTTCTTTCTTATCTTTAGTTGTCTCTCTTTTGATGAGTATTGCTATATGAATGTTTTTGTCGTACTAGATTTCCTACGTAGTCATTGGAAAAATATTATAAGATGTCGTATTTCTTGAAACAATTAGAATTGTTTAATTGTTTAACTGTAGTATGCTTTTATAATTGTTTGCACACTATAAAGTATTTGGGTGAAAAATAGTAGGAAAAAAAATGTTCAAATGGTCATTTACCTTGTCAAGTTTTCCAAAATTGACCTATACGCTACTAATTCTTTCTAAAATAGTCCTATTGATGAGATTAAATATGATTATAAACTTAGCCAACACTATTAATGCCCTAAATCCTCCAATCTATCCCCTTTTGGTCAAACTCAACATATATTAAGTTCTGATTGCTACTCTATAGAATCCTTTTTGAAAAAACATTTATAGTTTAAATATAAAAAGTAGACATTTTTTTTACCAAAATTATATTTTTAGCATTTATTAAATCTAATGAATATAATTTCTACAAATTCAAAAGAAACCATCGATTATCAACGATAAAATATCTTAATAATTTTTATATGCTGTTATAAATATAAATCTATAAATAGTAAATACTATTTATAGTAAAAGAATGAGTGGACTTGATTGCGTCGCGTAGCCAATAAATGGACGATCCAGATTGAGTCGTGTAGCCTACGATCGTACGACTAATATTCATTGTAACCCTCTATAAATAGAGACCTTCTGTATTTAGTTTATAACGTTTTCATAACGTATTGGTTCGAATATATGAAATGAAATTCTATCTAATTTCACTCCTTTATTTCTTATATTATTGTAATGCTCATTTAACATTTATTCCACAACACGTTATCAGTACGAGACTCTGCCGGAGTAGCAAATCTTCTCGATATTCGGTAAATATGTTTCTATTATTTTCAATATAGTTATGACTAATATTGTCATGCAAGAATTTATACCTTTTCATATTTTGGGAAAATTGTGTTTATTGAATATGGATTCAAAATCCATGTTGAGGTTATCGGCATGTAAAATGACCAAATGAAATGAGGCTACGAGCCAACAATGTCAAAGATCCAATTAATATGGATCCTATTAAATTGCTCAAAAGAAAATTCCATTGCCCGCAGATGGTCGTTATTGACAAAGCCACAAAAATTGGCTCTATCTGTATATGATGAAAAAAGTGTCGAGAAAATCTCCACTATTACATATTAGATGTGCTCCTGAAGTAGCAATATCACGATTGAGACAAATCCCTTATTTCCTTTTTATGATTATTAAAAGGAATTAGGAGATTCATACAAATAAAATATTCTCATTTCCTGAAGTAAATGAGAGAATTATATTGTGACCATAATTGATAAATTGACATGATGATTATGGCTAAATGCCTAAGGTATGTCTGATTAGAATACTCTTTTGAAAGAAAATATTATTTACCCCACAAAAAATAAGAATATATCGACAACAATGAAAATCAAATTGTATAGCTCCCACTAAAAGTGTAAGAGGTATGATGAGATTTCATAGTAGTGCAACTGAGCACACTATATTAAAATAAAAAGAAATATTTTCCCACCTGAAGATAGGAGAATCGATGATCATACCTTGAGTGGCAAATTGAAAGGAGCAGTGAAGATTAAAGCCTCTTTGAAGCTACTATATTACTCCTTTTAAAGGATCGACTTTGTTATTAATTATATATTACTGTTTTGAAGAAACTCATTGAGTTTCAAATATGTTTGCATTTTAAAATGCATATGTAATGATGTGCAAGCCTGCAGATCCAACTTAAGGATCAATATAATATTTTGATGCATCAGAAAGATAATTACATATATGATTATTGCACACTGCAATATTTCTACTAGGAGAGTTAATTCGGCCAAAGAGCCAAAATTTTGGAACAATCCTGCAGTATCATTGATAAAGCTCAAGCAAATATATTTGTCACAATTTAGATGCGCAATTTCACAAGCAACTACATTAACTCGATATGGTTATCTCGAATCTCCCCAAAAAATTGGTTCGGGATCAGGAACCAAATGATTATCATCTATTCATTTCTAAAGTGCGGTTTCTCCACCACTACGCACTAAAGATTAGATGAAAAATAAATTGTTGGGAACATGAATAATGGATTTGAATATTCATATCTTTCTTTTACATGCAATTGTCGATTACAGTACTGAAAAATTAGTTTTCCCAACATCAGGGGAAGATAGAAAATAAAGGCCGGCATAATGAAATGAATTGCATTTGTCTTGTAGATCCTTAGAAAAATTTATTTGGACCAAAGGTCCAATCTATGCCAGACTCTATGCTGGTCTGAAATGAGTTATTAAACTCATCCCCTAGCTAAAAATGCTCATGTCAAATAAATGTCTCTGAAGGACAAATGACCACTAATAGTGAGTCAAAAATACGTTAAAATACGTGATAGACCAATAGGTTCCAAATATATGTTCCATCATAAAAGAAAATGGAGCAAATGAATATGATGACTACATTGAGGAAATAAAGACTCCTGAAGAGTCATTTGACACGGCATAAGTCAAGTTTCCAAAAGGAAATTCATGTATCTGACAAATACAAATGAATTTACAATTACAATGAGATCTCAATTAATTATGCCATGATCTGGAACCGGTCTACGATACTCGTCGACGATATAATCATCTATGCTATAGCTACTGAAATTCTGAATTAAAATGAGGATTAATATTGTATCAAAATCCGACACGTGATACAAGTTAGAAAATTTGGCAAAAGAGAAAGTGAACGAAATTTCACTGATCAAACGATTAATACGCGCACCTGAAGTTGTGCATCCCATGGGATATCATTGATTCCTGAGAATCAAATTGTGCATTATAAAAGCGCATTTGTTATGTGAAGTTCTCATAGAAAATTGAATGATATGATAAGCGCATTTATAATGGTAGATAAAAGTCTGACTTGATACATTTAAAACTTTATATGCGCTTCAACAACTAAATCCCCCAATTGTTTATTTCAAAATGTCATTGCCATGAAAAATCCTTGAAGGATTTGAATTGCCTAAAAAGGCACAATATCAAATCTCGAGAAATCATTCAAAATGGATGCATGCTGAAGACGTATCTATTATTGATATGCAAATAGAATATTCAGCAAAATGCTTATACCTATAATTAAAGCTATATCTATAAATGAAATGCATCCATCTGATATGCCAAAATTATTAGTTTATTTAATTCCATATTGGATCCATGAAAACTCAAAAGTCGAAAATATTGGTCCAGAAGAGCCATAACAAAGTGTAATCAATGCACTGATATATAACTTGACATATCTAATTATTGAGCAAAGACTATATGACTGCAATCATATTTTGAGATTACTCTTGAAAAGAAACCCCCAATTATGTTGAATGAATAAAATAGAGCTAATACGCTCAAATGATGTTTAAATCAGAGGGAGAAATGAACGCAAGAATATTGTACTCTTTTTCCTTCACTAGGATTTTTTTTCCCACAGGGTTGTTTCCTAGTAAGGTTTTAACGATGCATATTCTTTGCATAATCAACGTCCAAGGGGGAGTGTTATAAATATAAATCTATAAATAGTAAATACTATTTATAGTAAAGAATGAGTGGACGTGATTGCACATCGTAGCCAATAAATGGACGATCCAGATTGAGCCGTGTAGCCTACAATCGTACCGCTGATATTTATTGTAACCTTCTATAAATAGAGGCTTTCTGTATTTAGTTTATAACGTTTCCATAACATATTGATTCGAATTTATGAAATGAAATTTTCTCTACATTTCTCTCATTTATTTCTTATATTATTGTAATGCTCATTTAACATTTATTCCACAACATATGCATAAAAGTTTAACTTTTAAAAATATAAATTTATAACAATATTAACCCTAGAAAACAAATTTGCATTTCACTTTAAAATTTTATCAAAACCTAACCAAAATATTTGAGCAAATTAAAAATATAACATCAAATTATAAAAATGTCATTTATAACCCACATAAAAAATTTAAAGGATAATTTCAAAAGACTGCGTGAAGAAAAACTAGACTGCGTTCAGTATAACCCTTCCTCAGCACATGTGGTTATCAAAGTTTAGTTTCTTGTCTTGGTGTTGTCCCATCAATCACAGTAATTTCCCACAGGTGCTATTTTAAACATTAAATCCAAAACATTAGCCAAAGTATTAGGTCTCAACTCCATTTTCCCCGGTCCCGGCAGTCTCATCAAGAAAAATATATGCCATACGTTATGTGTCAACTTACAACATTAAAACCTATACATTAGCCTAAATGTTAGAATGAAATTTTACAATACGGATTAAGGAAATCATACCATTTTTTAAAAAATGTCCAAATGTTCGTTTACCTTGTCAAATTTTTCAAAATGATCCTTTTTGTTTACAATTTTTTAATCGGTTCTATACGTTATTAATTTTTTTCAAAAAGATACTATTAACTAGATTAAACTTGATATTGAGTCTAGTTAGCACCATTAGTGTCATAAGCCCCCAATTCATTTCTTTAGTCAAACTTGACACGTGTGATCAAAACCTGATTGATATATAATTACTTAATTTAAAAAATAAATATATTTTTTTAGTAAAATTATACTTTTAACATTTACCAAATATTATCTGGTACAAATTCATATTTAAATAAACTAGGAGTAATTAAAATAAATGAATTCATTATCCTCACATTTCACATTTCCACTTTGAGAGCAAATTGAGTAGGTTTCGGTAAAAAAATTCAGAAAAAATGGCGGATAGTAGCAGAGGCGCGGGAAAAGACATTGCAGCGATTTTGGTAAGTGCAAAATTACATTTCGGGTGAAAAAATGATAGATTTAAACTGGAACAGTGGAAATAATCGTCCAGAAGGGGTTTCGGTTGTCGTTCCCGAAACCCATTATGGAGATTCGGTCGTCGTTCCCGAAACCCCTTATGGAGATTCGGTCGTCGTTACCGAAACCCAGGAGGGGTTTCGGTTGTCGTCCCCGTAACCCTGAAAAGGGTTTCGGGTCCCGAAACACCCGTAGAGTTTTCGGCTGACCGAGACTCCAATTG
>MAYD01775816.1:0-11674 GCA_001909325.1 Ruellia speciosa
GGTTCTATTAATTCACATGCACTACTGTGAAGAAGCTTGACTGACAGGAACTCCTATTACTACAATTTGAAGATTGAAGATTGAAGATTTTATACGGGGACAAAAGCGAGTGGCTATAAAAAGGGTTCTTTATGTCTTGTAATAGTTTGGTTGAAGTCATTGGTGATATTGCAATTGTTGCCGAAATAGTTACTTTGTCAGTGTAATAGTTGGAACAACAATAGTGAAGTAGCCTGGGTTGGAACACCCTAGGTGCAGGCAGAAAGCTGAATTGGGTAAACAAATGTTGTGTTCATTTTTTTATTTAAATTCTACTATGTTGAGTAAGTCTGTCCGTTCAATATTAAACATCCTAATAATAACACAAGTGGCATTGTTTTTCTGCATGTCTACTAAAATTATGCTGCGCGGCTGATGGTTAAACTTACAAGATACATCAAACTAAAAAACTTGAAAAACAGGCAGGATTTAAATTACCTATAATTTGGCCGACTCCAGGAACCAACATTATTATTATTATTAAAAAAGTGCCGAAACGCACACGTATTGTGCATCTATCCATGCTTAACATCCGAGAATCAAAGACGGAGGCAAGCTCCAAACATATTCCAGCGCATCAGAAGAAGCCCTAACCTTGGCTACCCTACCACTACGACTCTGAGTCTGAGTTTGTGTCTGCAACAATATTTCCTTTGCAAAGCATATACTAGTGGTGAACTCACGGCTCAATAAGTCTCCAATCTCCACACATAAGCATCAAGAAAAGGAATTTCAAGCTGCTACGCACACGGAACTCCTTCAAACTCCATTAACATATTTATTTTGAATTCAAAGCCATGCAAAACTAGAAATAAAAAATATACACTATTCTGCCATTGAGGATACGAACAAATTTTGGTTAAATTTATGACAAAAGTCCTTTTCAAAAAGTTTTGTCAAATTCGTTTATATTTTCTGTGGCACCATAACTCTTTTTTGCAATGATAGGATACTTCACTGGTACCCAAATAATTAACATTTTAAATCGACATATGCTGGAAAGGCATATCCAGCAAGTTTTGCTGGACATGATCTCGATCGTCCATCAAATATTATTGCAGATCTTTCCTGACACAAGTGTTATTATATTATATAAAAAGTTAAAAGATGTGTGTATCCTATCTACTAATAAACATTTACAACACAATAATACAATATTATACTTCCATAATAGCGGATGAATGATCCAAATTCACTCCAGCAAGGTGGGAAAGCCTTCCTCCTCTCCCATTTAAATAGAATCATATATATTAAGGTAACTATAAAATTATTAAAATACCCCTATTAAATATGAAATATGCATTTTTAATTATTTTTTAAAAAGATAATATTATCCCTTAATAGAAAATTATAAATTATTTGAATTATGATATAAGAAAAAATGTGAATTTTTTTTTTTAAAAAAAAAGACATTTTAATTGCTGCCAGGCTGCCAGCTATCCCATGATTGTCTTAGGGGCAGACACATACATTGCACATTTGCATGATCAACATCTAAAAGTCAATAATTTGCTTTTTAATTTGGTGATATATTAAAATTTAAAAAGGCAAATATTGCGTCAGAAAATGTGTATGTAATAACTAAAAGTCAATATTGCGTTAGCACAGTACAATAAATTTCATTTTCTGATCAAGAAATTAAAAGTAAATTAAAGCAGCTTTTGTGTTTATCTATAACCTTTTTGAATGTCTTCTTTCGTCTGTAAATTCTCTATTCACTCTCTCTAATGAAAATTTCGTTTGTGATCGTACATAATTTTCATCCGATCCTTAATTAATTATAAAAGGCACAATATAATTAATAAATATTTATCTCTAGCCACGAGTTTTACTATAACAATCACTAAAAAAACAGTGGGAGGATTAATCAATTGTTGAGTTACACCCCTAGATTGTTGAAAACTCCTTCGTTGTTAAATTTAGGGTGCTATGTGCCTGGGGCGTGATTGTAGCACAGTCCAACCCTCATTTTCTTGCGCGGTCAGGATCACGCAACTACGATAAGATATATGTCGAGATCTGACCTGATCGGTAGTGGCATGCACTTGGTGTGGGCGTGTTGCCGCACTTGGTGTAGGAAGACTTAGAGATTGGAAGATCCCCTTTGGTGGTAAGTTATTCTTGTTTCTAGAACCCTTTTGAGATTGTTTAAAACCCTAAGTTGAGCTAGAACTGGTAAAAATTGACACAACACGCTAACTCAACATGAAATATGTGGGTTTGGGTCAAGGGTTTCGACCCAATTAAGTATACGGGTCAACACGAACCCAACATGTTTAATAAACCGGATCAGGATAGGGTTGAGGTTTTCAATACGAACCCAACAAATAAACCCGTTGAATTAAACGAGTCAATTTCTACTAATTATTAATTTATTATTATATAAAAAATAGGTTTTGTAATTCCACATATATAAGTTCATTTATATTAATTTTAATAATTTTTTAGCCCATACATTCTAAAAGTTCATATTAAAGTCCATCTCACTCCACATATTGAGCAAAATAAAGCTGGCAAAAACTGACACGACGTGCTTATTTGACACATACCCGACATGTAAAGTATACGAGTCAACACGAAACCGACATATTTAATAAACGGGTCGGGTAAGGGTTGGGTGTTTCAACTCATTTAAAAATCTAACTCGACAAGAACCCAACACGACACGGCCTAATTGCCAGCTCTAGGTTGAGCATTATCTGGATGGTTTATTTAGCAATTGTAGCAACGGCTAGGGTTACACAATATCAAGTATGCCCAATGCATTATGTCGAGCCAGAATGCAATGTGTGAGTTGCAGAACAAGGCATGCTCATGTGACTACTGAGGATGTAAAGATATGAGATGTAATGAAATGAGCTCAGGGGCCCCATTTTCAGGAAGATACTTGGGAGGTCGAGTAAGCAAAAGATAAAATAGAAAAGAAGTTGTGTTTGTAGAAAGAGGCTGCAAGAACTTACCTTGCATAAGACATAATTTGTAGGAAAGTAACTTAAATAAGTTAAAAGACAGAAAGTAAGTGTAAAATGCAACTTGCAGGAAGTGTAAAACTATAAAGAAAGTAGTAAAGTGTTTGCATGTAAAGAAAATCAGTAAATTGCTCGAATGTAAATAAAGCAGTAAATTGCTTGGAAAGTAAAAGTAGATGGGTTTTAGCAGTTTTATCCTATCAGGGTGTATTGTCTCCATATTGAACCACTCCCATGACCTTGTGAAACGATACAATTTTTATTATTACAACAAGTAATTACCGACTTGGGCAGGAACGTGATTTTTGGTGAACAGACACATATAAAACTCCATGCTAAGTAACCTATTCTCGATATTTCCACTTGGATTGTCATCTTGGCCTCTTTATATTGCAAAATTTTCAAGGAAATCGTGATCGAGCTGATGATGAATCCTCAGGGATTCTCTCAATGGCGAAGACTTACTTGGGGCGTAAGTTGGCCGCAAATTAGGTTTTTATTCTCTGCCCCAAAACAAGAGTACATGATTCTTTAAATACTAGTCCATTCCAAAAGAAATAATAATAATAATAATTAGACAATTAACTAAATAAGAAAACAACTAGAAATAAAATAAGCTACATAAATGGGCCACGGCCTAGGCTCGACCGTCCTTCTAGTCTTGGTACCGCGAGTTTTGTTTGTGTACCCGGCCACTCCGTCTTGGTTCATCATTCTTCCCCCCTTCAAGACACACCTTGTCCTCAAGGTGTAACTCCGAAAAATGACGGCGAAGCATATCAACTCGTTCCCACGTAGCGTCCTCCTTTAGTAATGATTTCCACTGAACAAGAGCCTCTAGCAATCTGCCTTCCGTTTCGTTTACCCAACGATATTCCAACACTTGTGCAGGTTCCAGCTGCATCTCCCCATCTTCTCCATATGGAGGTAAAGTCGGTTGTGTAACATCAGCATCCCCAACCTTTCTCCTCAGCAAAGACACGTGAAATATTGGATGTATTCGTGCCCCCGCTGGAAGAGCTAATCGATATGCAATTGTACCCAATTTCTCCTCAATTTGACATGGTCCAAAATACTTGCTGCACAATTTTTGTGCAGCCCTCTTGAACACCAATTTTTGCTTATATGGCTGTAATTTCAGGTAGACAAAATCACCAACATCAAATTGTTCCTCTTGTCGGTGACGATTAGCATACTGCTCCATTTTATTCTGAGCAACCAATAAATTCCGTTTCAATTCACACAACAGCTCATCTCCCTCCTGTAACTCACCATCAACTTCATCAACTATTGTCATTCCCGGGGAATAAGGTATGAGAGCAGGTGGGGGTCGGCCATAAACAATTTCGAAGGGTGTCATGCCAGCTGACGTGTGGAACGTTGTGTTGTACGAGAATTCAGCCCACGCTACGAACTTCTCCCACTCTTTCGGGTTGTCATACACGAAGCAACGTAGATATTGTTCGAGACATCTATTCACCACCTCAGTCTGCCCGTCGGTCTCTAGATGATAGGATGAACTGAACTTCAAGGTTGTACCATTCAATTTAAATAATTCATGCCAGAATTGGCTCACGAACACTCGATCTCTATCCGATACTATTGAACGTGGAATACCATGCAACTTAACAACACCCCGAACAAATATTTCTGCGACATTTTTAGCCGTGAATGGATGAGAAAGCGGAAAAAAATGGGCGTACTTGGATAGTCGGTCAACTACCACAAGAATAGAGTTCTTTCCGTTTGAGTGCAGAAGCCCCTCAATAAAATCCATCGATATGTCATCCCAAATACGATCTGGAATTGATAAAGGAGAGAGCAAACCTGCTGGTGCCCGATTGTCTGATTTATTCAATTGGCAAGTCTCGCATATACGCACATAGTTCTCCACATCATTTCACAATGTTGGCCAGCAGAAAAATCGACCCACTCTTTTCGATGTCCGCAACACCCCAGAATGACCCCCATTAACTGAATTGTGGAATTCCCTTAAAAGTTGCAACTTTAATTCATCATTGTTTGAGACAACAGTTCTGTCCCTATGCATTATACAACCATTTCTGAGTTCATATCCAGCAACACCATGTGGGTCACGCCGAAGAGCAACTAAAATTTCAGCCAACTTTTCATCCTTCTTGGTTTATTTAGATATGGCGTCCCATAGTGTCGATTTCGAATATGTGATGGCAAGTAACTCCGGTCCACCCATGTCCTCCTTCCGAGACAAAGCATCAGCCACACTATTGTCCTTTCCCGGCTTGTAACAAATTTGATAATCATATCCTAACAGTTTTGATATCCACTTTTGTTGCTCTGGAGTCGTCACTCGCTGCTCCAATAAATACCTTAAGCTTTTATGATCCGTACAAATCTTGAAGCGTCTACCAAGCAAATAAGGTCGCCATAGTCGAACCGCTTCAAGTATTGCCAACATCTCTTTTTCATAAGTTGACCATGACTTCTTTTGTTCGCTAATCGCCTTACTTAAAAAAGCCAAAGGACGACCATTCTGCATGAGGACAGCTCCTATTCCCGACCCCGAGGCATCTGTTTCGATAACAAATTCATCATTAAAGTCCGGCAAGGCAAGGACCGGTGTCGTTGTCATTGCACGCTTGAGCTCGTGGAATGCTCGCTCTGCCTCCCCATTCCAACTAAGCCCTCCCTTTTTAGCAATTGTGTCAAAGGGCGTGCTATCTCTCCATACCCTTTAACGAACTTACGATAATATCCCGTAAGTCCAAGGAATCCATGAAGAGAAGTTACTGTTGTTGGTCTCGGCCATAAAACCATAGCCTCCACCTTGTGGTGGTCAACCCGAATGCCCTCCTTAGAAATGAAGTGTCCCAAGTACTCCACCTCCTGAGCTCTAAAGAGACACTTTGACGGTTTGACATGAAAGTGATAATGGGGTAAAGTATCCAAGGTGATCCGCAAATGTTCAAGATGTTCTGACCATGTATGGCTATACACCAAAATGTCGTCAAAAAACATTAACACAAACCGCCGCAAGAATGGACGAAAGATTGCATTCATTGCTGCCTGAAAAGTGGACGGCGTATTGCAAAGACCGAATGGAATCACAAGATATTCATAATGCCCATGGTGAGTACGAAAAGCTGTTTTATGAATGTCTCCAGGGTGAACTCGAACCTGATGATATCCGGCCCCTAAATCAAGTTTACTGAAATAAGATGCACCAGCCAACTCATCCATTATGTCGTCAATCGTGGATATCAGAAAACGATCCTTCACGGTTACCTCATTTAATGCGCGGTAGTCTGTGCAAAATCGCCATAAACCATCATTTTTCTTCACCAACAGTACAGGTGAGGAGAAAGGACTATTACTATGCCAGATCAATCCCGTCTGCAGCATCTCATCAACTTGTTTCTCAATTTCATTTTTTTGGTAATGCGCATAACGGTAGGAAGCTACATTTATAGTTCGACCCTCATCTACCAAGCGAATCTTGTGATCAAATTTCCGGCTTGGAGGAAGAGTTTTGGGTTCTTCTAATACATCAGAAAATTCGTCAAGTAGCCCTTTGATTTCTATGGCATGTTCCTCCATGATTATAGCCTCACCACCTGCTTGTTCAAGCCTTATAATAGCAAATAACTCTGCACCTGCTCTCCAATCACGTACAATTGCCCCGAGCTGCACTGCTTCAGCACCGCGCCGTTGTCGGCCATTTAGAATGACCTTCTACCCGAGGTAATTAAACTCCGTAACCAATGCTCCATAATCAACTAGGATTTTTCCTAAAGATGCAAGCCAAGACACACCCAACACAAAATCTAACCCACTGATGGGCAGCCCATACAAATTAGCAGTAAATACATATCCTTGAATCTTAATTTTAACACCCACATACCTCTCAGTGCAAGTAAGTCGCTCTCCATTTGCCACCTTGACCGTGAAGGCCTTGCAATTGATCACTGGCAACCACAGCCGTCTCGCCACCAATGGATTAATGAAATTTCGGCTGGAGCCACTATCAATAAGGACATGAACCTGCTGATTGCCTACCCGTCCCTGCACTCTCATGGTTTTATCACTCTCTTCACCAACTAATGCATTTAGGGATATATTATCCTCTTTTTCACCAGGCTCCTCAGGCGGCTTATCATCTTCAACTTCATCCCCAATCCACATTACCTTCAAGTTCTTGCAGCGATGTCCAATAGTGAACGGTTCATCACAGTTAAAACATTGATTTTTTTTTCTCTTTTGCCTCATCTCCTCCCATGACAACCACTTCGCCCCCGCTGGTAAGTTCGGAGGAATTATAGTTGAACGATTAGTCGTTGTAGAACCTGTTCCGGTCAATGGTTTGGCAGGTACACGGGTGCTGGACTGAGATTTTTTTCCAGTGATTTGCTCTTCATTCATTTTTGCCATTTCGATCGCGTGCTGCAAATTCCCCGGCCTAAGCAACCGTACATCAGACGAAATTTCATCCTTAAGACCAGCCATGAAAGCTCCCAACAAAGCTGGTTCACCCCAATCTGGAAGACAATTTGTGAGCCGCTCAAACTCACTCAAGAACTCTCGAAAAGACCCGGTTTGTCTCAACTTACAAATATTCTCATTTGGGTCCTCCAAATTGCTGTGAGCAAATTGAAGCAACAGTCCTTTTTCAAACTTTCTCCAAGATATTTTGGTGTCCTGGTTAATTTTTGAGAACCATTGCCACCAAGTATTGACTTCTCCTTCTAAATGATATGCTGCCACCAGAACTTTGCGGGAGCCATGCATATCATACACAAAAAAGTATTGCCTTGCTCTGTCTAACCAAACGTATGGTTCAGTACCTGAAAACCTTGGGAAGTCTATTTTTATTGTTGCCTTAAACTTTCCTTTTTGCGAATTTTTGCTGCGTTGAGAAGCCTTTGAATCTGAATCGCTATCATCGGTGCTTTCTGATTGAGAATAATCCGGTGCCGACGACTCTGACGAGGACTTTCCCACCTGTGCCAATGGATTTTTCTCTTTCTTCTCTACTGATCCACGCTCATGATGAGGTTTGGATGACCTTGTGGATCGGCCCGACTTCTTTTCGCCAATTCTTCGGAAACCCTCATCCATGGAAGCCTCCATCCGACTCAAGGAATTTTGCACGTCAGTCAAGGAACCTTCCAAACGTTCGATGCGTTAATGATGTGTAGTCATATTAGCGTGGTTTCGATGTTGATCTCCACCTTGCTCTGATACCAATGATGAATCCTCAAGGATTCTCTCAATGGCGAAGACTTACTTAGGGCGTAAGTTGGCCGCAAATTAGGTTTTTATTCTCTGTCCCAAAATAAGAGTACAGGACTCTTTAAATACTAGTTCATTCCAAAAGAAATAATAATAATAATAATAATAATTAGACAATTAACTAAATAGAAAACCACTAGAAATAAAATAAGCTAAATAAATGGGCCACGGCCTAGGCTCGAACGTCCTTCTAGTCTTGGTACCGCGAGTTCGGTTTGGGTACCCGGCCACTCCGTCTTGGTTCATCAGCTGATGATGTCATCTTTGAGGCTTTGATGTTTCGATTAATGTCGTCTCGATTGAACAGTGGAGCATGTGATTGTGAATTGAGGTTAGGTAATGGCTTGTAGAGCGGGAGTCGAAGATACATGTCTTTGACCATGAACAACACAATTGAGCCTACTAAAAGCTTGGGGGTCAAGATCTAGCTATAGTAAACTTGTAGACCACTTAAGTTATTGGAAGGGGCTTCCCTCGAATCAGGGGCTTAAGAGACCCTTATGTGGTGAGAACGGGAGATTGAGGTTGGGTTACACCCATCCTGCAGATCTATAGAGTATCGAGCACAGGAACAAGGTCTCGATTACTCGATAGTGACATATTTCACTTGATCTTAACGTGTTCTTGGCCAAGGGTGGCCACGAATACTCGTTCGAGCCTGGGAATAGTGCAATCAATGTCTTGAAGTACTTCTCGTACTTAGCTAGATTCTGGCCTATCTTATGCCCTCCTCTACTCCCGACTCAAGCCTCTCTATCAGACAAGGTCAACGATTGAGGGTTGACCAAGTCCTTGGAGCCATAAAACTTCCTTTCCAAACTTGTTTATAATAGGCTTATACTTAAAGGATTTCTAGGTTATAGGTTACATTAGTCTAGTGCAAGTAGCTCAATTTTGACTTTTGCTAAATTCAATCTTGACGAAATATAACAATCTAAGGTGAATTCGATTATTTCATGTGGTAGTGGGTAAAAAAAAGGAAGAAATGAGATCAGAAGGAAAACAATAGGAATGACTGGCATTGCATGCATAGTTAAGAGAACCGGACCAGACTGGCCGGTCCGACCGGGAACCGGTTGCAAAACCGGTCCGGATGCATGGAAAAACCGTTTTTGCCTTGAACCGGAAAAAACCGGTGAAAACCGGGTTGAACCAGCCGACCGGTAGAATCGGGTTGGACGGGGTTGGATCGGGATTTTTTAATTTTTTTTTAATTTATTTTTCAATTTTTTTATTCCATTCAATTTTTTTTTTTTCAATTTTTTTCAAAATGTTCCCTTCACTATGTGTCTATATTGTCTTGAATATGTGGAAAATTTGACATTTAAACTTCAATTGATCCTTATTTGATTATTGTAGCATGTTTACCACTATTTTATTTATTTTTGATAATTAGCGAATTTAGCGTGACACATATAGCCTTACAAGATTATTTTTTCAAAAAAATTATATCAAATACATATGAATTTTTTTTTAAAAAATATACCGGGTCATGCCGGTTTAACCCGGTTTAATGATAAACCGGGTCAATCGGTTAAATACGGTTGGATCGGTTGGACCAGTTGACCCATCAACCCACTCGCCTGACCGGTTCGATCACCGGTCCGGTTCTCTTAACGCTGATTGCATGCAGATAACTTTTTTCTCTATTTTCTTTTAAGGAGATCCCTGTGTACAAGTCAACAGACATTTAATCTATATTTTAATCATTTGTTTAAAACAAATAACTCAATGAGGTGGAGCATTAAATGTACAACGAATATATATATATTTATATATATATATATATCTTATTGTGGACTTAACTAATGCCATGTCATCGGTGAATTTTCAAAAATTTGTGAAGAAAACCTAACTAACCCAAAAATACAATAGGATTATCGAACGAAGTCTCTGACTTATTCCATAATTCATTACTCCCCTTTATCATTTTATTTGTAATTTAGAAATATTTTATATTTATTAAAAAAAAGGATAACATAAATGACCTTCATTAGTGCCAACCACTATTAATGTTACCATCATGCAATTTTATTTAAGATAGAGTAATTAAGGAAAAAATTTGATAAAATATATTAAAACTATCAAAATAACAAATAATTTAGTACAATATTTTATTGTTTAAAAAATAAATATAATGATATAGCTATATAGAGTACATCGTTTCTATTTTGTGTTAGAGATTTGTAAATTGTAAGCACTCACAAGTTGCTACTTGCTAACTATATAGTATATATTAATGTAAATTCATTCTTGTGGATAAAAGATTCATGCGATTTCTTCATCATATTTATCCTAATTCTTTTCACAATTTTTACAAATTGAGTTTTCTTTTCTCTATTTCATTTGCAGCATTGAGGCTATGACAAGAAAAAAGGCGGAAGGTGAGGATCATTTTCTTCGCCTAAAACTTCGTCGCCTTCCACATGTCCTCGTCTAGTCAAAAAAAATTCCTCGTAAAGAAAGTGATTTTCCTCACCTCCCACATACCTGTAAGATTTTTCGAAGCTCATTTCTACATTCGGGCAACTAACTTTCCATGTTATATATTATAACAATAATATATATAGATATATATATATATATATGTAATTTATATATTTAATTAATTTTAAATTATATATTTAATATTTAAATAAGTTTTAATTATATATATTATTGCTATAACAATAATATATATAAACATGAACCAACTATTAGTATATAGAGTAAGATGATTAAAATATATGCAGACACGTTACATATATAATTTGAAGAGAATTATTTTTTAGTATTTTCCATATTTAGAATTTGTACGGTGTAATTAACATCAACATCACAGATGTTCAAAGTTTAAAATTTCAAAATTAGTTCTCGATTTTCGGATGTCATCGTGGAAAAATGATGCATCAATGAAAATTTTGCTTAAAAATCAAAATAAGTATGGAAAACTCATTTTTTTGAAAATTGGAAAGCCGAAAATCATAGTCAATTCTCAACGCGTAGATCTTCTCGATATATCCGAAATCAAAATTTTTTTTACTCAAAACGGAGTTTTCTACACCGAGTTATGGTCTTCCAAAGTTTTCACTTTAACGCAACACATTAAGGAGTTGTGAGACCCATATTTCAATCAGGAGGCGAGGAAACCATTTTCCACGCCTCGTTCCTCGCCTCCTTTCCGTTACTTCTCACCGTTTTGATTATAGTAACGTGTCTATTTGCTTTGAAATTTGTATTGATTTTCCCATGGTAACGACAACTATAGACGAAGGAGTATTTCCCAAAATGCATGACATAGAAACAGACTCCAACAGCATGGCGGGAGATCAATTGTTAAATGATAGTACTAGGTTAGTTTAATTTTTTGAGTAAGAATCATTTTTAAAAATGGAAAATAATAGTAGTAATTTATAAGT
>MAYD01775914.1:0-20720 GCA_001909325.1 Ruellia speciosa
ATTCCAGATTTGTTACAGAAGATAAATTGTTTAAAAAACCGGCACTTATAAACTTTATTTGTTTCTTGGCAGATCCCTTCTGATAACCAATCCCTCCTTGGTCTTTTGGTGGCTTTCTAATTGATAAGACTTCGTCCAACTTGTTCTTTCCTTTGATGTCATTTAATTGTTTTTGAAGATCATCAATTTGTTTTTGCAGCATTTTCTTGTCTTCAAGGAATTGAAAGTTAAGCT
This sequence comes from Ruellia speciosa, assembly GCA_001909325.1. Taxonomy (NCBI): domain Eukaryota; kingdom Viridiplantae; phylum Streptophyta; class Magnoliopsida; order Lamiales; family Acanthaceae; genus Ruellia; species Ruellia speciosa. The sequence goes on from MAYD01775914.1 coordinate 235, forward strand.
GTTTGAGATCCTTTTTTTCTTTCGACAAGTCATTCATATTGCATTACAAATCTTGACATTTCTTTTGTACAACATCAAGGTCGATTTCTAATCTATCATGTGAGATTCCAATGTCTGTTAGTTGTCGCAGCAACTTCTTATTTTCCTTGACAGCAGCCTTTAAGTTTTCCATGGCTTCTTCATATACTTCGGCTAGCTCGTCTATATCCAATTCCCTGAAATCACCTTCAGCAACATCATTAGTATTAAAATGTAATGGACTTTCTTTACCTGAGGATGAGCTTTCTTCCAAGGTATGAAGTGTAAAAGCAACTATATCTTCATTTTCACTCTAATTTTCTTCAGTGGTTTCAGTCTCATCATTGCTCCAAGTTACTTGAACGATTTTGCTTCCTTTTCTCTTGGTAGTAAGGCATTCAGATTTGATGTGGCCTATTCCTCCACACTCATAGCCTTTGATATTCTTGGAAGAGTCAGTGTTGTTGAAGTTGATAAGCTTCTTCCATCTTTGCTCAGGCCGATTTGGTTGTTAATCCGTTGTGAGGACTTTGCTCGGACGTCCCTTATCCTTCTAAAATTTTTTCTGTTTGAATTACTTGGGTCTTCTTTCTTGTAGCATTCTAGAAATCTTCTTGGTAATGAAAGCTACTTCGTCTTCTTGATCTTCCTCTAGATCTTGTTCAACAATTAGAGCAAGGGGCTTTGGAGTCTCTTCTTCAAGATGATTCATCTCATACGTCTGTAGGATTTCAACAAGACCTTCCAATGATATGGTGTTGATCTTATCTAACTCCTCAAGAGCAGCAACCTTTGGACTGAATTCTTGGGTATTGTTCGCATCATCTTCTTGACAAGCTTTTGTTCATCAAGAGACAGACCAAGTGCAAATGCCTAATTGACAATATCTTTGAACCTACCATAATATGAAGCTATGTTATCATCATCATTCATTCTGAGACTGTCGAATGATTCTATGCGTTGTAGCTTAGTTGCTCTCACATCGACCGATCCTACATGGGCGAGTTCCAATGCATCCCAGGTTTCTTTAGCAGTGGTGCAATTTGATATCATCCTGAACTGTGATTCATGAATTCCACTGAAAATAGCATTAAGTGCGTGAGAATTGGCTTGGGCCAGGTTTCTTACACCAGGTGTCCAGCGAGCTTTTAGTGTTCTTTTAGTAACTTCTGGGTCATTAGATCCTTCAGCTAGTGTTATTATTTTAGTAGGTAAACACCATCCATCCTCGACAGCCTCCCATGCATCTTCTCCCAGACACATGATAAAGGCACGTATACGAGTCTTCCAATAGCTATAATTTGTTCCATCGAACAAAGGTGGTCTTGACACAAACACTCATTCTCTATTCATCTTGATTTAATGATCAATGCTTCTTAGATTTCTTGAGCACACCGCTCTGATACCAAATGTTGGATTATAGACCGTGTGGAATGAAATCAGAGTCTAAACTAAGACACAGCCTATGCTTACCAACTATTCACACACTCAGTGTGGACCAGTTGTCGGTGAGATGTTTCAACACCTTGCCAACTAGTGCAAATCAATCAGAATAAAGAGAAACAAATTGCGAAGATCATACACTCAATTTGTTGACCCAGTCCAAACTACAAAGTCCTACTCTGGGGGATACTAATCTAGGATATATCACTAGACGATTCTTGACTTAATCTAGACTTAGAACACAAGAACTCTACCCAACTGATTATCCTCACACTAGACACAAACTAGCAAGAACAATGGTTGTTTATCAGACGTTACAACCACTACGTGACCTCTTCTTTAATCAGTTCAGAGTACAACAAGTTTCTTTAATCTAAACTAACCAAACTTTAGTTTCAATCCCAGAAATTCCAAGACATTGAATAGTACACAAAGTAACATAGTACCTGACTTTTTTTTCACAATTTCATCAACGCAACTAGCTAACAGATATTTCATAACCTGTTCTTCAAGAATCCTTTGGCAACTTTCGAACTCAGAACTGATGCATATCCAAGAATCCCGTTTCTTGGATCAGATTACAGACTCAATGAACACACTTTCTAAACTCTCAAAGTGATCTCACAATAATCTCTCAAAAGTTAAAGAACAACTCAAACACTCAAAACTTAGAGACTTGATAATGTGGATCAGATTTTCTCTCAATTGAATTTCCCTTGTAGACTCAACTGAATTGGCAATTAGCTCTTCTGAGATAGGGTTTTTATATAGAGAGTTAAACCTGCAAGATAACTCAGAATCCTTCCTGAATCTTCTAGAATGATTAGCTGAATAACTTCCACTTTATTCACAATCAACTATCTTGATAACTGTCAATTCTCTGATCTTGTTGTTGGCATGTTGTTTCGACATCAACAAAATGTATCCTGTAAACAACTCAGACAAACATGTTAGTAGCACCTGTTTCATGCTTATAACATCAACAGTGACTGTTATTTTTATATAAAATTTTCATCTTAAAGAGATATATTTATGGATGGAGAGAGTATTTTAATTTTTCTGATATATACTACTTCTTTCATTGTCCACTTTGTTTGTCTTTTCAAACATTTCCATACAAAATTTAATGTTTATTTTCTAATTTTACCCTCACATATCATATTCTATTCATGGATTATAAGTTGGTATTAATGATGATAGTGTGGTATTTTTTTGTATTTTATTAAGTTTCTTAAAACATGGAACAATGTCTTAAAAAATAAATAATATAGTACAGAGGAATGTAAAAGAAAAATTGTCACAGCCTTACAAGTACATTATGGGGAAGGACTAGAAATAGATTGTTCAAACCCCAATTAAAGATTGTTATTAATGCATTGATAAAATTTGACCATATTTTTATGTATGATCAGTCATATCAATTTACATTTACAATAGATATACTTGTTCTTATGTAGGTCGATCATGTAATTTTTTGTGCCTTGGGTTAAATGTGTTTGACTATATTTAGAAAGATGTCAACATGTAATGAAATGTGCGAGGACGGACAAAGCTGATGCCCTGCATTAATGGTCATCTGTTGAGTAGCTATGGGAATTGGGCAGTGGGAATGGGCCAATGGGAATGATGACACTTTGATAGTGTGTATAGACCATCTCATGAGACTGAATTTTGGCTGACTGGAGTACTAATCTCTCCATCCCAATGACAGAGTATACTCTCTCTGTACTAATTTGGTTATCACAGGAAAGAATAAGTGTGTCCACTATAGGCTTATAAAAATTATACTCTATATGCTCCTTCGGTTTTCTTATATATGTCATTGAGTTTGCACTATTATTAAAAAAATTGAGAAAATACCAAAATGCCCAAACCTAGTTTACCAATAAATTATATTGTATTTAATGTTTACAAATATCTTCTTTAAAAATTATGATTATAATAATACAAAATTTCCCACTACCACTCAAATATTATAGTTTAATTATATAATGGGTATAGTATATGAAAATCAATCATTTAATGTTTGGTGCTATACGAGGTTAAAGTTGGAAAATAATAATATTTGGAATTGAACATCAACATGCACTTAAAAAACACGGCGGGAGGCGAGAAAATGTAGGCGAGGAAGGAGGCGAGAAAATGTAGGCGAGGAAGGAGGCGAGGAAACATGTTTTGTCGCTTCTTTTTAAAAAAATAAAAAATAAAAAATAAATTAAATGGAGACGACGAGCGAGACGACGAAATGCATTTGTCGCCTCATGATGCGACGAACGTTATTTCGTCGCCTCCCGTTTTTATTTGTTTAAATAAAAGTAAAAATACTAATATACTTCTATTAAGTTAAATAAAATTAAATAATACATAAATATTTAAAACTTTAATTATAATATAAAATATAATTAAATATTAAATATATATATATATATATATTTTATGAAAATTAATTAAATATAATATATATTTTAATAAATAAAAATATAATTGAAATTTATTTAAATATTAAATATATAATTTAAAAGTTAATTAAATATATAAAATACATACATAAATATATATATTACAGTTATAGTAAATGACATGAAATGTTAGTTGGCCGAGTAGTAGAAATGGGTCTTGAAAAATCCTATGGAGTGTGTGAAGGGTGGTGGCGTGGGTTTGAGTCCCACCGAGGAGCATCCTTTTTAATTATATTTCACACCAGGCGACAACATACTTTTCGTGGCTTGTGTCGTCGCCTAGGGGAGGTGATGAAATCTTTGTCGTCACCTATTTCGTCGTCTCCCTGGAAAATGGGAGGAGAGGAAAATTCCTTCATAAGGCGACTAGTCGGGAGGCGAGGAAAAATTTTCCTTACCTAAGGACAGAGGCCTCCCTACGTTTTTCTTGTAATGGTGTAATTAGAAACATAAATTTAATGGTATAATGTCATTTATACATTAACAAAGGGAGTATAGCACAATACCTACCATTATAGGGACAAAAAAACAATCAAACAGGGAAATATTACGTATATTAACAAAGATTTAAAACTATAGTACGAAATCTTACAAGTTTAAATCCTAATAAGAGAACAATAAGTAGGATTAAGCAGGAATAAGCAGACAATAATCATTATATCGTCTCATACCGGTGCTTCAACCAGAAATCATACATATATGCAAATGATGTGAATGGTGCATGAAATGGATGAATGGCCTAGCATACACCAATCTATTCTAATGCAATGCATGTCTAGCTAGCACCTAAGACCGGGGCAATATGGTTTCCAAAAACCGGGAGGATACCATCAATTTCAGGGCTGCTCTAGGAAACCATATCTCAGCGCTCATGGAGAAATATATCCTGCGTCGCTATCTCAATCGCAAAGATCTGCCATCTCGACCAGGGAAAGAATAATATCCACCCATCTAGGGCTGATCTATCATCCCGACAAAGGAAATAGACTCACAGTGTGTAAAGTGCCAAGTACAAGAAATATCCTCCCACCTAGGGAGGATCTGCCATCCCGACGAGGGAAATAAGTGAACGACATGCGCAACAAGTGTCTGACTTGCCACAGCCACATACTGTCACATATCGCATATACAATTCATCAAGTCAATCAATAGATCGCAAGTCACCTACATCTCTAGGTTCACATGCCTCGGCTACTAGCCTACAGCAATTCACATTCATCATATATAAAAATCCAGCAGCTCATGTTCGCATTCCAACAGTTAGGTGATCAATCCAGTTAATCCATTTTTAATCCATAATCGAAGGTCTATTATGCATCTCAGCATATCAACAATCCTACAGATGTTCCATCGACCTACCCAATCACGGAATCCAACAAAACACATAACCAGACAACGCTGGGGAAAGTGCAGCATTTGACCGCGGGATGCGTATCCTTTGGCCTGATACCGCGGGCAGAACAGAGATTTCCAAATGGTGCCACCTGCGGTATTCTAATACCGCGGGTCAATACCGTGGTTCCTCGGGAATTGAACCACAATTTTTTGTCTCAGTAAGATGAATGCAATTGTGGCAACAAAAATCATAAATAACCCTTGTTTGGAATGTAATGTTGCAATTTCCAACGTTTCGAGTGTCGATTCTTGCACGCCCTTCAAATCTCCAACCCTACAATTAAGATCCCAAATTTAACCATCCAAATCTGGAATCCAACAACAATACACGGTCTGAACGTGAATTAAATCCTTACTTTAACCCTCCGAATCGATTCCTATAACTTGAAGCCTCCGAATCCACAAGTATGGACAAGGTTGCAAGAGAGGAAATGGGGCTGCTGGAAATCTGGTGGCTAACAAATGAAATTAGGGTTAAGAAAGGGTGGAAACCTTGAACATGTTAGGCCTAGCCTAACTGGGCCGAATCTGGGCTGATCGCAGTATTCAATTGTGGTTGGCAATACCGCGGCAACAAACCGCAGCTCTGGCAGCGGATTTTTTCGGGCATTACATCCCTCGCCCCTTAGGGTCATTTCATCCTCAAAATCCATATGAAAAAGGTGTAACAGAATTCTAAAAGATTACCTCAACTCAAGAACTGCAAATCAAAGTATGTATACTTGGCTTGCATAGACTCCTCGGTCTCCCAAGTGGCATCTTCTCGACCATACATTGACCAAAGGACCTTGACCATCCGTATTGTCTTATTTCACAACACTTTCTTTTTCTGATCAATCACTACCATCGGATGTTCCTCGTACTTCAGACTCGCATCCAACTTCACTTCATCAGGTTGAATAATCTTGTTAAGGTCGGCGACAAACTTACGAAACTGAGAGATATGAAAGACATCATAAGCTCGGCCTACCTCCATCGGCAGTGCAAATCTATAAGCCACTTTCCCAACTCGTTCAACGATTTCATAGTGTCCTATGTATTGAGGACTTAACTTCCCTTTCTTGCCGAACCTCATTACACCATTAACCGGTGAAACTCTCAACAATATGTGATCACCCACCTCAAACTCGAAGTCTCGGTGACCAAGATCAGCATAACTCTTATGTCGGTCTTGTGCCTCCTTCATACGACCCTGAATCACCCTCACAATCTCGACAGTTTGCTCAATCAGATTGGGTCCCAACATGATCCTCTCCGATGGGTCATCCCAACACAATGGAGTGCGACATCGGTGCCCATACAGTGCCTCGAAAGGGGCCATCTTGATGCTCGCATGGTAACTATTGTTGTAGGCAAATTCGACCAAGTCTAGTCGATCCTCTCAACTACCCTAGAAATCCAGCATACGCGCTCTAAGCATATCTTTTAGAGTATGAATAGTCCTCTCGGTCTGCCCATCAGACTAAGGGTACCAAAGTTTGCTCATACTGATGTTAGTACCAAAAGCCTTCGGGACATCCTTCCAGAATTGAGATAAGAATCTAGAATCTCAATCAAACATAGTCTCCTTCGGAATCCCGAATCTCTTCACCACATGTTGGATATGCCTAGGTCAGCTGCTCCATACTTCAAGTCAACTTCATAGGAATAAAAACCGCAATCTTGGTCATTCGATCCTCAACCACCCAGATGGTACCCATACCACGCCTTGTCCTCGGCAAACCAGTCACAAAATCCATGAATAGTGATTCCCATTTCCACTCGAAAATCTCCAATGGCTGTAACAACCCCATAGTGATTCAGCCTTGACTTGCTGGTAAGTTGCACACGTCGCCACAAACTTGGCCACATCTCTCTTCATATTATTCCACCAATAACTCTGTCGGAGGTCCTTGTACATCTTGATCGCACCTGGTTGTATCGTATACTGAGCACTATGCACCTCCTCCATCACTCTCCTCTTCAACTCACTACACGTAGAAGGTATACACTTCACCCTCCTCCATCAATAACAGTTCCAGCACTTGAGTACTGGGCGGTCCCCCTGCATCTGTGCACGAGGCTGCCCCTCGCCACCTCTACCTCTACCACCTACCTGACCTACTGCTTGACTTACTACCCCATCTGCTCGACCTCCACCATGCCTAAAAGAACCTCCACCGCGCTGATATCGGGCCTGACGGGCCTCACTCTCCCTCTTCCTGTTCTACCAAACTCGACGCTTAGTGGCCTTGCCTCTCAAGGAATATAGCCTGATCGTAAGCCGACGAGAGTGAATCGTGAGTAAGATACCCATAGCCTGATCGAATCTCGGCCTTCAGGCCGTCAATGAACCTCTGCACTTAGTCCCCATCTATGGGTACTAACTCTGGTGCAAATCTCACCAACTCGGTGAAATGTTGATGATATGCTGTCATTGACATGTCCTTGGTCTGGACAAAACTCAAGAATTTCCGCCTCTTGGCATTCATCATCTGAGGCGTGAAGAAATGTGATCTTAATGTATGTAATACCCTGTATTACTAGGCATTAATTAGAGTCGATTAGTTAATTAAACCGGGTTTATTAATTGATAAAATATGGAGGAACTTGAACTTTTCGAATTTATTTGATGAGAAATAAATTTATTAAAGGAACTCAGAAGGTAAAACAGAATAGCATGCGAGACTTAGTCTTCCAGCAGAATTGGCGAGAATTCCTCCTCATTGGCGAGACCTGTGCTATTGGCGGAGTTTTTATTTATTTGGCGAGACTTCACAATACTCGCCAAACACTTCATTTTCTTCCGATTCTCGACAATTTTTGCATGCATGCATTTCTCGAGATTATGAAGACTTCTCAATTATTTCCTCTCCATTTTTAGCATTCACTAATTTCTTGATTTTCTGAGGACTCGTCTTCATGTAACTGTCCAGATCCAGCTGACAGTTTATTTTTGGATATTGGATCAGATTTAATTAATTACCTCAATTTTCCTTTGTAACCGCCTCCTTGAAACCCAGCATTATTTAAACCCAATTTTTAGGGTTTTCGGCCGCATAACTCATCATTCCCAATATTATTTTCCAATCAACTTCCTCATTCTCTCTCGGCAACTGTTTCCGATCAGCATTCTCAAAGAACGGCAATTCACCAAGTCGATTTCACACATCAAGGTAATCAATTAGATTAATTCATCCGTATCAAATCGATTCAATCACTTGTTTTGTCTTCTAATTTATCAAAACCAGTTTCTGTGCAATCGGCCTTGGGAAACTTTGATTTTCTAAACTTAATTATACTCGATTTTTTATTATTAAAATGGGTTAGAAACTCAGTTGTGTTAATCTATTCTGTTAATTGAATAGGAATTTCATTTGGATTTGGCTTCCTTTATAATTTCCGTGCCAAATTATTAATTGTACAGATAGGGTAATTGCTCATGGTTTTGGGAATTGAAACTTGGTGGATAATAGAAACCCATGTATTTTATTTCGGATGATATTAATTGGTAGGAGATTATGTTTTCATCAAATTCCGCTTTTCTGGAAAATCAAATTTGACGGTTGTGGTAGAACAGTTTTGATAATTTGTGAACAAATGATTTTGATGAGTAAGTGTGCTAATTAGCATATGAACATGTCACTAACATGGTATTTTGGTGTAGACAACCTTGATTTGTTGTTTTTGGGCGAGGAATGAACTTAGGCGAGAATTGGAGTTTTTGGCGAGAATTGATTAACTTGGCGAGAATGTGAAACACTCGCCAAAGTCCTTAAATACTCGCCAAAGAAGCCTTTTCCTCCTGAACTTCAAATACTCGCCCAAGACTCTTAATTAATTACTCACCTTTGAATTATTCCTTCAGAAAAAGGAAATACTCGAATTTAATTAAATACTCGCCGTAAGGGTATTTCTTCAGAAAATGGAAAGACTTGCCATTGATATTTATTTTTCTCAAGTACTCGCCAAAAGCTTCCTAAAGCTTAATTCATTAATGAGGGTCACTATACTAGACTTTTGGATAATTGCTGAAGACTCGACTATTTCCAAATGATGCAGTACTCGCCTATCCATTCCAAACATTTGCTTATGGACAATTAGTACTCGACATTTCAAGAGAATGAATATCAATTGAACATATTGATTATTCCAAGTTATTTGGACAATGATTTATGAATTTCCAAACCCTATTAATTTAAATAATTAATTTGGGCATTCATTTATGATTAATGGATTATTATACCAGGATAATTGATTAGGGTTAATTATTGTAGGCTCTTCCAGTTAAGTACTTGTGGCATAAGATTTGGATTATTGTACGACAACATTTTATCAAGATTGTCGATAAAGGTATGGGAACATACATTTGGGCATCCATAAGTCTCATTAATGATTAAAGTGCCGAATATCACTCGGCCGGGTAAATTTAAATAATTCGTGTGCCATGAATTATTTTTACATTGCATGATTTTATTTATGATGATATGACTTATTGTCAAGATGATCTCTTTGTGACTATGTGCATTGTGTGGCATGTGCATAAAGACTCCTTATTCGAAATTGGACTACGCATGTAAGATACTAAGCCTTCCAAAGCATGATCAAGGATTTATTATATTCTTGTGTTGTGCTAGGATTTGGGCAAATAATAATCGAAAGATTATGATGATTAATCGAACCCTAATGCATCCTTAAAAGATGTAATCACGTAAACTAGAAGGAAGAGTGGATCATGTTGGTTTACTTTTGGACTGGCCACCTTAAGCTTGTTTTGATCTAGAGAAATCAATTCTCTAGTATTTATCATGTTCTACTCATCGGGGGTAGCTCCCCTTACATGAGGTTTACCAGTAATTTATGAATGGTAGGGGTAAGGGATAGTAGCCGTATGGGTGCGACGTACGGAATCAATCTGCCCCTTACTTGCGTACTCAAAGGGAAAGTGCACTAACGAAGATTAGTTCCCCTTTCGACCCGAATGGAGACTGCCTCTGTCTTGTTGTATTGATTGGGTGAATCCATCTACACTAGACTTTGGTTCGTCAAGATTCAATGTATGTTAACCTACTCTAGTTCATGTCTGTATTCCCGTATTCGTGGAGCACACTAAGTGGGGGCTATCAGCATTGTACGCATGATGGTGTCCTGAGTTGTGCCATGGATAGTCGAGTGTGAGGCGGACATTAACTGTACGTATAAAAGCTTGGTTAGTAGTCCAGGTATAAATATGTATAGCACTTGGATTCTCCCATGATTTGAAGGTCCCGGTGATGCTTGATGCATATTTGACAACTCATGATTTAGACTGCTCATTAAAGCACTTTGAAAACGTGCATAACATAAGCATTGTTTATTCATGACTGATGCATAAATGTTTTAAAGATCCCGAGTCAATAGTTATGGAGGTGTTGGCTCGGCATCTTATGTTGTATGCGATTTGCATTAATGAATGATGATGATTTTCATACTTAGTCTCGCAACTAATGATGCTAATGTTCGCATCTCAAGTGATCACGAGATTTGCGAGGACATACCTCCGATGAATTAGGGGTTCGGGCTAGAACCCGAGGGAAGTGAGATTGAGTGAACACTTTGTGCTTAATCTGTTTTACTAACCTCTGTGGATGCAGGTTTATTTGCTTTCCTTCTTAATTCCAAACATCTACTTGTATTTTACTTTTTCGGCTTGTACTAAATGACCGAGTCCCGGCGTGGGACAATATCTTTACATTTCAATGTAACAGACATTGAACTTTGAATTTTACATTCCTTTATGTGCTTATGTGTTATTCGCTTTCCAAGCATGATGGCTATAAATCTATGGGAGTTAGCTTCCTAAAGCTCAACGTACTCTGATAGGGTAAGATAATGAATGAGCCTGTGCATCGAGCTTATTGTGGGGTTTAGGGTTAGATCTCTCGATAAGTTATATGTGGCGGTAACATGTCCGGTTTACGAAAATTGGGGTGTTGCAGTGTATCTCGGAACTGACCCCACCCAAACTCCGGCCTCGCCATCAACAACACCTCATTCGCCCTCCACCAATGTAAGGCTGCTCCCACTAAATACTGTGAGGCGACCAACACTTTCCTATCCTTCAGGCACCCTATATTCTGAAATACTTGGGTGATCTGGTAAACCCAATCATCAAAAGCCAGTGGGTTAGCTTCCCCGACAGACGTAGGTGGTCGATGTCGAGCAGCTAGGTCTACATAGTCAATTTGCACATGAGCCGGCTACTTTGGTCTAACGACAGTCTAAGGTGTCGCAGTCTGAATATGTTGTAGAATCTGCAGAGTCTGTGCATGGAGGTTCAGCATCTGCTGCATAAACAAAGTGGGATCTAATACCGGCACTGCTCCCGGCTGCTGCCCGACTGGTACTCGCCCCGTTGGAGGTACTATCGGTGGCGGCAGCTCATCTCGATCAACATCTGATTCCACATCATCTTGAACCACCCCCTCAACGTCATCCATAACTCGGTCACTGACGGGTGGTGTGGGGTTCCGTCGAAGCCTACCCCTACGGCCTGTTCCTAATTCACGTCTCAGCGGCATCTTGAACTAAGGCAATGTTAGGGGTCAGATGGGAAATAAATAGTTAGTGCAAAAGCATAAAAGAAAAGCAGAATAAAACAACAGCTGGACAGTTATCTGCAGTTTCGTTCCGCGGTATTCGCATACCGCGATTCCAATGTTGCGGCTTTGGTAGAACTTGATCCCGCTGGAGTTCCCGTGGTATGTATAATTCTGTGGTCCAATACCACGGAGTGCGCAGAGTCTGAAGACAGAAAATTCAAAATTAAGAATGCAAGTCCTAAGCTATGTGCAACCCTATGTCTAACCAAATTTTATAAGCATGGAGAGCACACAGGCTCTGATACCACTCTGTAACACCCCAAAAATTAGAGCCTTTTTGGCATGCTACTGTCGTACCAATTTGTCTAAACTATTGGCCAGTTAGCTTAAACTCCCCGATACAAGGCTGAGTCGCACATAACACATAAGGGTTGCAATAAATTAACTAAAACTTTCATACACTGTGGAAACGAATAAACAAGCAAAACATTTAGGTATGCCAAGGCACATCAATAAATCCATAGTTCCGAAAATCCCACAACATTACTTCATAATCAATATCCCAAACAGAATATCATATACAGTAACCACGCCATAAGAAAATCCTTTAAACATATCCGGGCTCCCCGCCCTAATTCAGCCATCTCGGCTAAAGCCACAACAAGTTGAGTCATAAGCAGATAAATAATCCAGAAACTACAGTAGCATAAATCAAAGGCAAGTACGGTAGGAAAATGCATCCTATACTACGATGTGTTTACTCATACCCAATCCCCCAGTATGCTTTGATGTTGCGCCTTTAGGATGATCTATAAAAGAAAGTAAAGGCAGTACACAATATTGAGCAAGGGCAATTATGAGGGGCAAAAGAAAAGGGAGAACAACGAACATAAGAGAACAATAAGTAGGAATAAGCAGGCAATAATCATCACACTGTCCCATACCGGTGCTTCAACCACAAAGCATACATATATGCAAATGATGTGTATGATGCATGAAATGGATTAAACTTGGGTATCTTGCAAGAATACTTTGAATATTGGTGTGAACTATTTGAAAGTCAGATGAACTTAATAAATGATTCAATAGAACTGTTTGATTCCAAAATAATATTGCGTTCAAATGTTTACAATGAGACAAATTGGTACATGTCATCTTCTGAAAAGCATGCAGGAAATAATTAATGAAGAGTGTACTGTTTGCTGAATAAGGTAAAGACAGGGAAATTAACTTTTCTGAAAGTAATAAAGATGAAACGAGAATCGAATCCTTTAAAGTTTAAAATCGAGAATCGAGTATTGTCCAATACTCGATTATAACCCTAAAATACTTGATTGTTCCTTACCAATTGAAATACTCGATTTTGTCCAATGTCAATTCTCGATATTGCCTGCAAGCTGTAAATACTCGATTTGGCCACTTTGGAATTCAAGCACTTGATACAGTCACTATTCCATGTCACTAATTAATTTGTAATCACTGTTCATCTATTGCATGGCTTAAAGTCCCTAAATGAAATTAAACTTTAAGCATGATTAATATCTATCCCTTAATTTCAGATTTAGGGAATCGAATTTAAATTAATTAAGGGAAATCCTCTCTAATTATCCATAGACAAATGTAACTGTCTAAGTCTTAATGACGATGAGATTTGGATAATTAATTAGGCCTTATGTGTAGGCTACTTCGATTGTGTTTAAGGATCGCGATTTGATCTTGTGTGCTGTTTCGTTTATTACTACAAGGTTTTATCAAGACTGTTGATAAAGGTAAGGATTCTTACACTCGGGCAACCATAAGTCCCACTTAATACGGATACACCGAATATTATTATTCGGTCTGGTAAATTTAAATAAATAAATGCCTTTATTTATTTATTTATGCATTTATTTACTTCCTTACCGTTGTGGATGAATGAATGGAATGTGAAATATTCCTTGTTGATTGATGTGCTTAATTGCATTATGTGACTAAGTGAATTGGTTATGTTCACTATGATTGACTTGTGCATATTGCATAAATGCATCTTTGTGCCTGTACGTGAGTATGTTGAGGACGTATGCTCATTCATACCGTATAGGAATGTGTTATCATGAATCCCTAGAGTTTCACCTTGCTATGGAGCACACTATGTGGGGGTTGTTCGCATTGTACGCGTTGATGGTGTCCTAAGTGTGCCGTAGTTGAAGAGTGGCTTAGGGTATTCTGTGAGTTTGTGTGATGTGCGAACTGTGTAAAGATACGGCGTGAGTACCGTATAAAGACACATAAGCACGACACTCTTGTGAGCTTGTGTGCACTGAAAGGATACGCCAGGGGGTTCAAAGTTGTCATGATTGTGATGATGATTTGACGGATTATGTGGATTGTGTGACTATAACATATGCATCGATTTAAAGTGGATTGTGTGACTATGACTTATGCGGCGGCCTGGGAGGTAGCCTCCCTTTTCTAGAAGGCTGCGGCGAGGGCTGCCTCCCATTAAAAGGCAGCGGCCCTCGAAGCCATTCCTGGCTGAAGGACAGTGGCTAGACGCTACCCTTGTACCTGGAGCGGCCTCTTGGGCCGCCTCTATGTAGCAGGTCGTTCCTCATTTTTCCCCATTTTCCCCCCTTTTTTATGTTGCTTTTAAATTTCTCACATTTTGGGTAATTTCGTAGTTGATCATTGCCATTATGTAAAAGTTAGGTGATTGTTTTAGTGAAGTTAAAGGATGTGTACGGCTACGTTGTTTGAAAGCATATGTCCGGCGAAATATTTGAGCATGTATGAATTGAACTTGTTGTTTTTGTGCAGAAGTTTAAGATTACGGGGACGAAGGGAAACGTTGGTGAGAGTAATCAGACGGAAGGGGGGACGGAAACCACATGATCGTCACATTTCGGCGTCGAACCAGAGGCAGCGGCAGCAGGAGCGTATGCGCGCACTGCAGGAGCAGTCTGCGGCAGTCCAGGCGGAGGGAGATGGCGGTGAGGGGTGACACGGAGGATGAGGGTACGGTACCGCCTGTAAGATTCAGTGTTCACAGTGAGGGTGATCGAGACAGGGCTACAGCAGGAGAGAGCGAGGGGGCGGAGAGCGATGGCCTGGGGCCGGAGGGCACGACATCTGCCTCAAGTAAAAGGCTAAATTTTAATCTGAGTCACATTAGTTCTTGAATTGTTGCTTTTGAACGATACATTAAATTGAACTCTTTACAATTTGATCAGGGGCGACGAGCAAGAAGTCAACCGCAGTGGGGGATTGGACGGTGACAGAGCCAGTGCCCGGTGGTCCCGTTGATGGTGCGGTGATCCCGAGTTTCCTGGGGCACGTGGCATTGCGTTTATGGGATGGGGAGCCACGTGGGGTGTTGAAGTGCCAGAACCGGAGGGATACCCACGGGCGATTGGGCAAGACATTTGGCACGTTTTCAGAGGCGGTACAGGGGATGCTCGTAGGGACCGGTTTGGCGCACCTTCCCACCATCATGTACAGTCACATCGACGTCGCGCTTGTGTCGGCATTCTTGGAGAGGTGGCAGCCCGACACCAACACCTTCCACCTCCCGTTTGGCGAGATGACCATCCTGCTGCACGACGTATGGCACATTCTCCGCGTGCCCATCGACGGCGAGCAAGTCATGGCTGACCCTAGCATAGATCAGATGCAGAGCCACTGCATGGACTATTTCGGCCTGACGCGGAAGGCATTGACTACGCGCCACTATTCTGGGGGTGGTGTGCTCATTGATTCAATCAACGAGTTTTTGATCACCCGTGGGACGGATTGGACCATGGTGATTGGGTGGCTGTGGACGGCGTTGGGGACCACCTTGTTCACGGACACGAGTGGAAGTCGGGTGTGTCGCTGCTGGAGGAGTGCAGGGGAGCGGTGGACACCATCGAGGATTATGCGTGGGGTTCTGCAGCCTTGGCCTATTTATACAGGCAGCTTGGTCTGGCGAGCAGGGTTGACTCGTCTGGCATAGCAGGCTGCTTGACGTTGCTGTAGGTGTGGATCTACGAGTACTTCTCGGCTTTTCGGCCGAACCGAGATAGTCTTGTAGTTCCGCCCGATGGTCCTTGTACCGTTGGCTGGTCGACCAAGATGGAGGATAGGTCAACCACACGACTCCCGGCCCTGTGCAGGCAAATTGATCACACGCATTCATTTTAATAATAATTTCCACTTAATTACGACAGGGTACTGAATATGTTCATGTGTCTTGTTCTACAGGTGACCTGGATGCCCTATGGCACAGACCCTTGGACTGGGTGTCATAGGACACTGTCGGTGGGGTACATTATGTACCGGGACATTGTCAAGGCCTACACGCCAGGGCGTGTGCTCCGCCAGCTCAGTTTCATCCAGAGCATTCCGTCGACGATCATAAAGCCGGACCACCATTGGCACCCGGAGAAGTCGAAGCCGTACCTGGTTGATCACTCCCTCAAGGTAGCGGAGGCGGCGTGCGACATGTTCCCGGGGCAGTACTCCCTCATCCTTACTGAGTACGAGCCCATCGTGGATGACCCACCATCGACTGTCTTGGGTTACATGGACTGGAATAGGCGCCATTCCCATGCACACCTCGTCCCATAGGTTGATGAGTACCTGCGGCTGTCATTCTCTTGGGCGAACAACGAATATGTAAGTCGAAAGTTTTTTTTATGTTAGTTAAAGTTTTAATTAATCTTGAATTGTTTTGTAATCGTGTGAATTATGTATCATTTGCTTACTTTGCAGTGGTACGGGCGTCTGAGTGGTACACTCTGGGAGCTCATTAGCCAGATTAATTTGAGCGATCCCGATCTGGCGAGGTCTGCCCGGGATGAGTATGAGGCGATAGAGCGCGACTGGCGCAGTGCGTAGTGAGTTGTTCGGGGTTTGTGTGTATGTACTATTATTCAAGGTTTTTTTTTTTATGGTGGACATGTTTGGACTTGTTTTTACTGTGGGATGAGTATATTATGCACTCGATGTTTGTTTTTTCTATTAGAATTTTTATCCGCATAGTACAAATGACATAATTGCGTGTGCTCTGAGCCTATCCACCTCGATATATTTGTTAGACCATCTGAATTGCGTGTGCCCTGAACCTATCCACCTCATTCACCTACAATTGCTTCCCACGCTGCAATCCTAGCATGGTAACGCTCATCCCATCCGTTGACGCTACTACTGTGGTGTACGTGCCACGCCTGATGAATTTGCGGCATAGGGAAGTCCGGCATCATGTCGGGGCGTACGTAATGCAGCATGTCTGATCTGAGGTGTGCAATGACAATCTCTGCGACTGGTCCGAATGCTTCCTGCATCGCGTCTAGGGGTAGAATAGTGCAGCAATAGTAATGTGGATTCGGGGGTTGACCGGAATTCCTGTAACTGAATAGGACCACCACGACATTGTACATAGTCGCTACGGGGTAGTGGTCATCGGGTGTGACCATCCAATGTGTATACAGCGCTGGCCTCTTTGACCTGTAGCGAATGCGGTCGATGGCTTTCTGTATTCCGTCCCAGTATATGAACCCGTAAAGGGCTTCGTGGTTCCGAATTTCATACACAATGGCATTCATGACTCTAACCCATTCGTCTTCATTCCCAGTTATACACAGTGTAACGCCCCGATTTCCATAAACCGGACACGTCACCACCACACTTAACTTATAATAGAATCTAGGGCCTAATCCCATTTTAAGCTCGGTGTTCAGGCTAAACATTATCTAATCCTATCAGAGTACGCTGGATTTCAGGAAACACGGTCCCCTCTGATCGCAGCTTAGCATACTTGGAACAAAGAGCAAATTAACATAGAAGATTTAAATGTCGGTTTACAACTACTAATGCGGAAATAAAGGTCTCATCCGAGACATGGCCAGAACAAGCCTTTTAATTGAAAGCGTAAATAAATAAGGTTCGAGGAAATAAATAAACACATAAGTAGTCTAAACTTAAAATGTTCCCTCGACCTTACAACCCTCGGGTATTGGCCCGATCCCTAGTTCGTCGGAGGGATATCCTCACGGACGTATGCTTCACCTGAGAGATGCAACAACAGCATCGTTAGTCATGAGACTAAGTATGGAATACACACATCCATATTAATGCAACATCCGTGATTATGAGACGTCGATGTAATATCTCCATAATACCACCATCGGGGTCAATTTAAAATAATGCAACAGATATAAGTTACAAAAATGTAATGCAGTGCTTGACTTCAAGGAATCAATGAGCAGTTTAAATAATGACGTCAAATTATGCAACAAGCAACACCGGGTCCACAGTTACTTCGGGTACGCGGCGCCATACATACGTTCTTGGAACTGCTGACCAAATCTAGGTATGTATGGTTAATGTCTGTCTCGCACATGACTAGTTGCGGCACGATTCAGGACATTACCGTTGCGTGCTCACGTGGGCTACAGCGCAGGTAATCCCCACTTAGCGTGCTCCACAAGTACAGTGGGATCCGGACATCTTAGAGTGGATAAAAAAACATAATCAACATCAACAACTAAGTCATGTGTGGATGGAATCACCCGATCGACACGACATGCCTCGTGTAGTCTCAATCGACATAAAAGAGGGAACTACAATCTAATAGTTTACACTCAAAACTATTCTTAAATTACCGGCAAACCTCATGTAAGGGGTGCTACCCCCGATGAGTAGAACAGTGCACACAAAGGAAGTAGAGTGATTGCTTTACTCTAAATCCCGAAATAAAGCTTAGGGTGGTCAGTCCAAAGCATACAACCGAACCACTCCGAATTCCTCTTTATGTTCTTACGTATTTTAAAGAATGCATTAGGGTTTAATTATTAACCGTATAATTAATCTTATTGTTTGCCAAGTCCAAATCGACACAATGATATTGGTATGTCTCGATCGTTATTTGGTAGGCTTAGTATTTTTCGTACAAGTTCCAATTTACATGCGAGGTATATTATGCAAGTGAATGACAATTAATTACACAAATAATCCAACAAGGATTTAATCACAATAAGAGCAACAATAAATAAATGATGGAATAAAAAGGAATTAAAGGCAATATTAAATTTTACCGGATCGAATGAAAATCGGTACTCCATAATTAAGTGGGTCTTATGGGTGCCCAAAGTATGTATCCATACCTTAATCAACAATCTTGATAAATTCTTCTTGTAAACAAAATCCACACAAAGAAGTCTTATGCCGCGAGCCTTAAAAATCGGAAGAGCTTAAATAATTATCCGGATGATTTAGTCTAATAGACTTGAACATAAAAATGTTCATGCATAATTAGAGAAATTAATTAAATTAGGTGGGTGATTAATTGTCCAATTAATCTGATTAAAATAATTCAAATGGTTCAATTGAATAATTATGAAATCTGGAACAGTGGCCAATTTGATTAGATTATGAATTAAGGCAAGGCAATAGTAGTGGACAATTCGCAAATTAAAAATGGAAGGACAATTCTGCAATTGTGTCATTTTGAGTCAATTTCCGCAACTATTGTGAGAGGGCGCCAATTTCCGCGACTTCAGTCATTTCCGCGAGTTTCAAAATGTTGCAGGTTGCGGATTGCGGAAATGAATTGTGAAAGTTGGCAGATTTTTTATTAAGTCAAATGCAAGTACAGACAAACAGTGCAGGAACAGTACAATTCATTAAATTAAAGTCTGGACATGCTACAGGGCCATGACGTGTGTAACTTAGCATATTATGGAATTCAACTTCAGATTATACAAGACAATTAATAGGGTGTTCATGTCCAGATTCAAAGTGTTCTAACAGTTCATGCTAATGCTCATACGGTTCATGTCAAAATACTCAGTTAGATCCAAATAAAAATGGTGGGTGGGGTGAAAATGTGTTTCTCCTATTTTATTACATACATAACATAAATATTTCTAACATTTATTAAACATCAAAATGGTTTGGTGGTAAAAATAATAATGCTGATAATAATGATAATAATAATAACAATAAGGTGAATAAAATGGCAAGGGTTTATACCTCACACACGAAATGGATGATGGGTTCAGGAGCTTGAAATCGAATGCACAGCTTGAGAAGAAATTTGCATAGAAGAAAAATGAAAGCTGGAGAAGATGAGTGAATAGGGTAGAAAACCCTAGCTGCTGAAAAATGGGTATTGAAGGCCCAACAACGAAAAGGAACAGTCCAAGCCCAACGGGATTTGGGGGCGACGTTCAGAAATTCGGATACGAAGAATCAATTTAATGAAGATTAAATTGATTAAAGTCTAAAGGAATCAGTAGAAGTGATTCAGGCATTCAGAAATCAGATTTTCGCACAAGTGCCAGAT
This sequence comes from Ruellia speciosa, assembly GCA_001909325.1. Classification (NCBI taxonomy): domain Eukaryota; kingdom Viridiplantae; phylum Streptophyta; class Magnoliopsida; order Lamiales; family Acanthaceae; genus Ruellia; species Ruellia speciosa. Next base: position 20,412 of record MAYD01775914.1, read on the forward strand.
TTTCGCAGTGTTGGCAGAAATCCGCACTACCGCGGACAAAAATCCGCAGTATTGACAGAAAATCCGCAATGTCGCGGATATGCAGAAATGACATGAAAAATAACATGCAAGTCAAAATTGACAAATTGCAGAAATCGGCTAAGGCATGAGTGCGGACAAAAATCCGCACTATCGCGGATTTGTACGCTATATTGCGGACAAATGTCCGCACTATTGCGGACATTTTGGAAAATGACATGGAAGCGCGGACATTGCATGGCAGATTTTGACATGGTCATTTTTATGGGTTTCCTTTGCCTATAAATAGGC
>MAYD01775920.1:0-10398 GCA_001909325.1 Ruellia speciosa
AATAAAAAAAATGTAATACATTATTTCGAAAATATGATAATATATATATATATATATATTTATGAATGTGATATATTTGTGTGGTTTTATAATCATAGCACAGTAAATAAAAATATTGTCTAATGAGAATTGATTCTTTCCATCTTTAATGCTTCGAAATTAATACTGCATATTTTTAGAAATAAAAATTATAATAAATTGTGATTTATGTTACATTGTTTATATTATATATTAAAAGGAAACTATTGTACAATATTAATTATGATTCTTATTACCTTTTCATAATATTGCCAGCTTTTATTATTTTATATTTACAATATAAAATTTGCTTGTGATGAATAAAATTTGTAAACTCATTGTGATATTTTTTATGTCCGTTTATGATACGTTTATTGTAATCCCCGAAAATCTTGATGTAAAATTTTTTGTGCGATTCCCCTTAAACTAGGGTTTCGTAGAAATTTTTCGGAAACAATAGAACTGGACTTGGAGTGGTATTGGGCCGAATTGGGCTAGGTATGCTTTTCTCCTTTCATTTTCCCCAATTGGGCCGCTGGACCCAGTATCTTGCGGTTGTCGCACGATGCTCCAAGACCGCGGCGGGGAGGACTGCGGAAGAAGTTTATTTGCAATGCGGGCTTCTAAAGATAGTTGATTTTAGGCCTATTTTTCCTTTTATCAGTATGACATCATTATCTACTCAAATTTCTCTCTAGAACTTGAAGGTACAAGTCGGTGAAATTGGAGAATCAAGTTGGTGAGTTACAAATTTTGAAGAGAGTTTTCACCAGTTTCCTCACGTTTTCAACTCTTGCTCTCTTTAGGTAAAATGTTCTAAACACTTAGTACTACCATTCCCTTGCTTTAGAATCATTATTTGAGCTGGTTTTGAGGAAGTTTTAAACCTCCAAAGTTCATTGTGAAGTGACTTGTGACAAAGTTGGGGGCCATTTTTTGTTACCTTGAAGACTTCCTTTGCTTTCGAGCTCCCAGGTAAGTTATAGTGTGCAACGTCTATTTTTCAATCAGCAAATGGTTAGTGATTTGGATTTGGGATGAATCTTGTAGAGCTCGTAGAAATTGGTTGTTCGGTGTAAGGAACTGAGATTTTCTACACTTTCTCTAATTTTTATAGGCAAGCAAATGATCAGGCAAGGGGCTAACTTTTACATAATTGAATTGTGCACGTTTTGTTGTACTTTCTAGAATTTTGACATAATTTTTGGGATCTATTTTGTGAGCCGCCGGACCTGAGTTGGCAAGGCTCAATGAGGCTGGCGGGGGGACCTCAGGACCGCCGAGCAAACCGCGTGCCTTCCATTTGTTGACTAGGGTGCGGCCCATGGGTGGTCCGTGACACCGCGGACACAACTGCGCGTATCTATAATTTATGCTATTTATGCTGTTTGGACTATTATATAATTTCTGTTGACTTTGACTGATAATGATATTATCATTTGACGTAGCTAACCAGTGTGGACTTAATCATGTGATTTTCTAAGGAATTCTAACAAGATATTTATTACAAGAATTTTTATAAAACCTCTTGGGAAAAACTGGATTTTATCGACTTTAATGATACCGTGAGTTTTGCTTTTACATTGATTCTTGGGTGAAAGACTGATTTTATCAAAAGGCATTTTGATGATAATTTGGTAAATTGAATTGTTTAAAATTGTTCCAGAGGATATGAACTGCGTTTGATATGTTGATTTTGGAAAACGTTCTATTTAAGACCATTGGATTTCATCATGATAAAGACCCTTTTGAGCAACGATTGTTGACATCTGGACTTTAGAAAAGCCCCATTTGGGCAGAGACCAATTTTGCCATTGCTGGCCAGGATGACGGATAAACTTGATTGTTTGACTATTGATCGTCTGGTCCTTATGACATTCTCCTTGTAGGGTTGAATAGACGTCATTAGGGCTTGTTTGGTACCGAGGGGGTGAGAGACCCATAGCATCCTAGGCTGGTTGACGAGTATGGAAGGATGCGTGCTAGGCATAATTCTCTGTTGCATTGCATCTAGATAGATACATGTATGTTAGGGTCACACATCATATGCATTTGAATTTACGTAATTATTTATTTTAATTGTGCATTTACTTACCAACCTCTTTGTAGTTGACTTTCTGTATCAATGGTTTTTCCCTCAACTTGTTCAATTCTTTTATAAAAAAGGCTTTCGCTTGTCGCGGACACCCACTCAGCTTTTACTGACCTCCAAGTTTTATGATTTTATTTCATATGATCCTATTAGACATGATTAACATATATGGGGTAGGACGAGAGGAGATATTTTATTTATTTTTATAATAGTTTGAGTAGATAATTATGTGTTGCGAAATTTGTAATATGCTGTGTATCGTGCTCATTTTGACAAATGTACTTTACTTATGTTATATACCTATTATAAAAAGTGTTATTTTCCTTATTTACGAAGACATTAATTAGAATAATCAACACTTGCTTGGGTAGATGCTTATGTAAGTTGTATCTACCTTGTGCTAGTAAGCCTAGTTAGGGGTTGACATTGGGTCGGGTTTTTCGAGTTCGGAGAATTCGGGTTGGGTACCCGACCCGACGGGTTGGGAATTTTATTACCCAACCTCTAGCTGACAAAGGCGGGGACCCGATTGTGAGTGTACTCAATTGGGTTGGATACATGATCGGGTACCCTATCTTTTTTCAAAAGAAAAAAATTGCAATCTCCACTTTACAATTTGCAAATACTAGTAGAGTACAATTTTTTTTTAAAATTTTTTTCTGGAATATGTAATTTGCAAATACAGTTATAAACACATAATAGATTCAATTCCCAATTCATTTTTCAATAATAATTCAACCTATTCAAATCAAAATATCTTATATGAATTAAATATTAAGCAAACTTCTAAAATAATAGTTTAGATCTTCAAATAAGGTTGCAAACTACTGACAAAGATTCTAAAGCCAATATGATCAACCATAGATAAGGGATATTCATGTAATATAATTGCATTTGCAAGTTTATTGCGACAAACTTATTGATAAAAAAAATATGATTATGCAATTCTAGCTTGCCATCACCTTTTCCGAAGCAACACTTGCCTAATATCTTGTTTAGGCATTTGAGAACATCTTTTCATATGATCATGCAAGAACTTGTCCCATAGGTTGAGCCAGTTCTGTATTTTTTCTTACAGTATTTGTATTTACAAAAATGAACACCATTAGTACCTTCTTCTCTATCAAAATGATCCCAAACATTAGATTTCAGATTTTTCCTTTTTCCCCAGCAACTTCATTCTCCGGTAGATCTAGATCATCTTTGTCTAGTACGTGAATTTGAGACTTATTTCCTTGATCAGATTCACCTGCCATTATGAATAGAGTCCTGCAATTGATAAAGATAATTTAGTTTTCTTCTTAAACACTCCAACAGTCCAAAGAGATTCTTCTTTTATTACTCTTTGCATCTACACTATATTATTTTTTTTGAAATGATTAAACACATAGTACTCAATAGATTAGCACACTACCAAACTGCATTTAGAAATACTGAAACATTCAAGCTGCTTTTACTAGTTATAAAAAGCTTCAATAGCTGATAGCCTACCGAATTAACAAATATACATACACAGAGATACCGACCACTGTTGCTGTGTTGCATAACCAGAAAATAACAAAAGGGTGGACAAATTGAAGTATACTAACATAATCAAATTATACACAACATTAAATTAATTTTCTAGTCCAAGTGGACAGAATCATTCACGACGATGAAACTCCCACGTATTCAGAATCATTCACGGCGATGAAGAAATTCATGGAAAAGTAAATAACACAGTAAAATTTGCTTAGAGACTTACAGTACAGGCTTTGGGCGTGGAATCGCCAAGGGAATCAAGCAGCGCGTCTCAACAATCTCCCAGAAGTGTGCGTGGGGCAGCGACCAACCGAAAGTGTGGGCTTGGGCGGGGCCGTGCGAATCTGGACCATGAGTCCTGTCTTTTTTTGTTTTTGTTTTCCACAATTGTATTGAGCACTTTTGGTTCAATTCTCTTTGCCTTTGGCAAATTAATTAATATAAAATCTACTATAAGAAAAACAATAAAATAAAATGAAGTATGGACCATTATTGCAAGCTCACATCCAAAAAAAACAAATGGTAAAGCAAAATAGAGGTCAAAGGCGGAAAAAAAGAGAAAGAAACATACCTGCCTTAATTTCTAGGATTTGACAAATAATAGCTGACTGAACGATGGTATTGCCACAGAGTAGTGTATACGATACCTGTTCAAGGTTCCAAGTGAATAAACCAGGCAAAGAGTAAAAGCAGTGATACAATTCCTCCAAGCAAACCCACGGTTGAATTAAAAGGCAAAATAAGAGCCAAGGCATCAGCATCAGCCATTAAGATCCACCAGTGTCATTGTAGAGATGCCCATCTATGTCTGGAACAAATCCATTTTCCATCATTTCCTCCTTAATAATGTTATAGGTTATTTGATTTGGTACTAACCCTTTCTCCAACATCTCATTAAGAAATTCATTTGCTTCTTCGAATTTGCCACTCCCACAGAAACCCTTAATCAAGATGTTATATGTCACAACATTTGGGCGCCTCCCTTCTTTCTCCATTCTTTTCTTCATAGCCAAAGCTGCCTGAGGGTTTCCTCGCTGGCAATATCCTGCCACCAGAGCATTATAAGTAATATGACTTGGTTTCATTCCCCTTCGACACATTTCATCAAGATATCCAACAGCCTTCCTCATTTCGCCTTTCTTGCACATTGCACTTGCTCTCATGTGATAGGTCACAACGTTAGCCTTGAGGCCCTTTTCCTCCATCTCATTTAGAATCTTGTGTGCGGCCTCCATGTTCCCATCACCACAATAACCTCCAACTAGGCAATTGTATGTCGTAACATTAGGACAAACCTTGTTCTCTAGCATTAAATTGAATAAAGCAATTGCTTCTACCATTTGTCCCACTTTACAATAGGCATTAATCAAACTATTAAACGTCAACACATTGGCGACCCCATTTTTCAAAACATCATCAAACAAATCCTTAGCTTCCTCCAGCATATTCTTCTTCAAATACCCATTCACAAATGTATTATAAGTAACAGCACTCGGTTCCAACCCCAATTCCAACATTTCATCCCTCAACTTCACTGCTTCATCAAAATTTCCCTTGGAACAAAATCCATTAATTAATGAATTATACGTGATTGCATTTGGTGTCAAACTTTGTTCTTTCATTTGCTTAAACACTTTAGCAGCCGCAACCAAATTATCATCCTTGCAAAACCCATCAATGAGAGTGTTATACGTGATCACATTTGGACTGATCCCGCCCTCCACCATCTCCTTCAACAGACCATCGACCTTATACATTCTCGCAGACCCACCCCTCTTACAATACCCATCAATCAAAGCATTATATGTAACCACATTCGGCACTATCCCATAAATCTTCATATCCTCCACTAAGTCGCCGGCCTTATTGAACTTCCCCACCTTACAGAACCCATTAACAACTGTGTTATACGTGATCAAATTACGCTCAATCCTCCTCCTAATCATCTCCTTATACACAAACTCCACATCCCCAATCCTCCTTTCCTTCACCAATGCACTCAACATCGAATTGCATGAAACAGAAGATAATTTAAACCCGTAATCCCCAGCATGCCTAAAACCCTCAATTGCAATGTCAAGCTTCCTAATGTACACACATTCCAACAGAAACATATCAAAGACAACACTGTTGCCACATGAATTGTCACTCACAGTCAATAGTGCATTAGAAAACCTAGAAATTGAGATGGGGCTTTCCTGTTTCAAAAACAAATGCAACAAAGACCGTATCTTGGCGTAGCTTTTTTCATTAGCTAGCAAAATGAAAAGCCTAGCATAGTGGTCGACGGAGTGGGTTACCTTGAAAGCGTACTGGGACCATTTGAAGAAGGAAACAATGTGGGCGGTGTTGAACTTGGGGGATTGGATTTGAAAGAGGCGGTGCAAGAATTCGGCGGGGCTGGAGGAATGTACAATGCATTTGAGCTGTGACCAATTTTGATTGGAGATGAGAGATGAAATTTGAGATGAGAAATCTTGGTCTGAAACGAAGAATCGGCGCGTCCATAGCATGTAAGGTAGAAGTGGTGGCGGTGAGCTGAAACGGCGGAGGCGGCTCATGGCAGCCGAAGACCCTTCCAAAGGTGTTGTTTACACTTTGCAGTGCAGTCTGGATTGGCAGGCGTTGCCGGAGGAGCTGAAGCCTAAAGTGACTGCCTGACTTGTGTGAAGGAGCGTGGTGGCTATCGACTGCTTTGGCAATTGAAAATTGAAATTCTATTTGGGAATTGCAAAGTCTTATGGGCTTTGGAGAATGGACTGGGCCTGGGCCTGGCCCATTGTGTATTTGATATGGTCTTGCTATTGTATACAAAATGTATGGATTGGTATAGGAAAATATAGTAAAATATTACTTCACTATATTTTTAATGTTTTCTTTCTTTCTTAACCGATCGCTAATCACTCCGAGTATGAATATGTGCTAAAAGAAAAACCTATTTTAGAACAATTTTCGGTATTTACAAAGCTCGAACCGATTACTATTCAAATTAGTGTTGATGAAATTAATTTTAAACTAATAAATAATACACATTATATATATATATATGCAAGCAAAATAATAAATTAAATATATTTATATTAATATTATATTATTTTGATGTTACGTTTATTAGGTAAACAATGCCATGAATTCAATTCTTTTTAAATGCAATATAACTTTTTATATATTCAATGCATAGGTATGCTAAATTAATACTCCATTCGTTCCTTTTTAGTTGTCATCCAAATGTGGTAAGTGTGACACACCACTTACTTTTGGATGACATCTAAAAAGTATAGATACGTAATATCTATTATATTATTACTGAATCTATTAGAGTAACCGTTTGATACGTTCATAATATAAGTTTCCAAAGTTACTCCTACTGTTAACTTCATACAAAATTGAAGACTTCACTATAGAACCAATATAGAGTTAATGAGTCACTTTTAAACAAGTTTCCCACTTAAATCACAAAATGGAAACCACTATAGACTTAAAGGGGTGTTGGGTATGTGGGGATAGATTCATTTCCTTTCTAACTTGGATCCAACATCTTACTAACCACTTTTAAATTTATTCTATCAAAAACGGAAACAAAAATATCTTTTTCCAAACATGACTTTAGATTTATATCCAAATCTTTGAATACAAACTTTTGTACTAAATATTTTCTTAATTTGAAAAGAGTGCTTCATAGGGTGCTTAATTAATTCATTGACGCATATCAATCCACTGTTAAAATTTCTGAATGACTAGTTAGTGCCTGTTTGGTAATATTGAATGACATCTTAAATCTGAAGTTTGAATTATTAAGTGACTGAATTTGAACTATTAAGTGATAAATTTAAAATTTATAAAAATAATGCTAATATTATTTTAAATTTATTAAAAATATATTAAAAAGAAAAAGAAATTCATAACCATGCCCCCACTAAAATATCTCAGAATTTGTAACACTTTTTTTGATGGGCCGAAGATCAGAAATGATCCAATTTTTATGTAGTTAAAAGCCCAAAATCAAATATCACAAAACCCTAATCTCCTCAATTTCGCCTCTTTCCAATTTCTCTAAACCCTAAATCGGATACAATGCCTCCCAAGTTCGATCCCACGCAGGTCGTCGAAGTCTTCGTACGCGTCACTGGCGGCGAGGTCGGCGCCGCCAGCTCCCTCGCCCCGAAGATCGGACCCCTTGGCCTGTCGCCGAAGAAAATCGGTGAAGACATCGCCAAAGAGACCGCCAAGGATTGGAAGGGCCTCCGCGTGACGGTCAAGCTCACAGTCCAGAATCGCCAGGCGAAAGTCTCCGTTGTGCCCTCCGCCGCGGCGCTGGTCATTAAAGCGCTGAAGGAGCCCGAACGCGACCGCAAGAAGACCAAGAACATCAAGCACAACGGGAATATCTCCCTCGACGACGTCATCGAGATCGCCAAGGTGATGAGGCATCGCTCCATGGCGAAGGAATTGGCCGGCACGGTGAAGGAAATTCTGGGCACGTGCGTCTCCGTTGGTTGCACGGTTGATGGGAAGGACCCCAAGGATTTGCAGCAGGAGATTACTGATGGAGACGTGGAAATTCCTGAAGATTGAATTGAAAAAGGTTAGGTTTTTTGCCATTGCCTGAGCCTTTTTAAATTTCAATTTTTGTTTCTTTATAGTATTTTCTTGTTGGTTTTTGAATTTTGAGGATTAAAACATATTAGGTATATTTTTATTGTACTTGATTTTGAGGCATTGTGGGAATCTGCTGTTTATGAAATTGATACTTTATAATGCAGTGGAATATGCATACAGTTTATATAGTTTTGGTTTTCTGTTTGGTGGTGTTAGTTGATTCTTGTTCTTGAATCTTGATCAATGATCAATCTGCATTTTTGTCTGACAACAAGTTTAGTAGTCGAATTGGAGCTAGTAATTACTTTGCACCTGTTTATCTCTCTGCTGGTGTGTGAAAGTTTAGTGCCAATCAGTCATACTCGGGAGAATGCGACCAAATGATTTCCATATGGCTATATTTACACCTCAGTGTCATATATTCCTCTCTTAAAAATATGATCTGCGTGGAAAATGAATCCAACTATAAAAATTACAAAAGAATCATCTAGCTTTTTAAAAGGGTGCAAGTTATATCCCTACACTCCCGGCATGCATATATCACATGGGGCAAGTTGTGATCATTCAGACATCTGAGTATATCATGCACATGTAAAGACAACTTACCCCGAGAATATTTGTTGCCTTAACAAGCCATATTTTCATGTTTCAACTCGATATTTATAACTAGAGAAAAGTACTCTTTAATAATTAATGAAATTTACTGCTTTCTTGCTTCCATTTCTTTGAGCTTTTCATGTTTTTTATGTGTACTGCATTGTCACACTACCCATATGAACATGAACTGTACACAATTTCTGGGGATTAATTACTCGACCCAAAAGAAAAAGGGATTATTAGTTCAATTTCAATGGAGGGGGGAAATTCTAACATTTGAGCTATTGGTAGTACATATGGAAGCATTTGCATTGTACTAAAGGTGCTCTAGCGTAGCACATGGGAGTTTTGATCAGACAAGGGCATCAAAATTGAAATCAGGATTATTATCTCAATTTCAAATTGAATTTTTCTCACAACCAAAACAGCACAACATATAATGCTACCTGATTTGTAGGCAGGATGCATCAATACACGTGTAGGGCTCATAAAAAAGGTATTCACAATTTTCACATTTCACTCATGTACATATTCATTAAAAGTCATGAATGATTTTTCATCCTAAACATAAATTTCAACCCCAAACCCCATGTGTGACTGAAAACCTTGGTGGTGGGGTTGTGGGCTACACCCATTGAGTCACACATGGTTCCAAGTCATGAGGTTGGGGTCGAGTAAGCCATCGGCAACCCTTTGCACTTTGCTCTTGGATTTGTCAATTATGTATGCATGGCATGAATGAAACCAAACTTTTGGTGGGTAGATCAAAATTCAAAAAGACATGTTCATTATTATTAATGGTAATTACATTAGTAAGAATATAAGTGGAAATATCTCCCCAAATACGACAAAAATTAAAAAAAAAATGATTTCCTTGTGAAGTTATGTTGGACCATTGGAAGAGGGGTTATGTGTCACGGGCTCCAACTTTTTAAGGAATCACTCTTAAATTTGGGAATATCTACAGATTTTTGTTTTTTTGTTGGGAGTTGTAATTGGTGCAACTCATGCCAGATGTAGTGAATGTAACCTATGCCAGATGTCACGAAATGTAACTCATGCCAAATGTCAGAAATTGAAGTTTTTTTTAAAGAAAATTAGCTTGAGTTCTAACCGAAAGGGAAGGGAAGGTTCTGGAATGAATTAGCCACGTTGATTTTAACCATAGTGAGTAGGCTATTAAGTTGCCTGAAAACGAAGGGCAAAAAAAGAATGTGACAACGCATCATTACTACCCATCGTATTCATAGTACAAGACGAAGGTTGTCTATTTGATGACAACTTTGGTGTTACCATCGTTCTCAAAATATTTGTACTGCAATTATTTCTCTGTACTACATTTTTAGATATTTGTAGTACTTAAAAATATTTGTACGAAGGTATATAAGCTTGAGATATTTTTATTACAATAAATAAGTTGTAGTCACAGTGTCTTATTTGTACTACAATAAATAATTGCCTTGAATTATAATTATTTATTTTACTAACCCTAAATTGGTAGTGTTTCACATATGAATATAAATTCGTCGTCATTTGTTAACAACCAAGACCATTAGATATGAATAGAATTA
>MAYD01775954.1:0-10311 GCA_001909325.1 Ruellia speciosa
TTTGCTCTATTATCGCCGTCCTCCACTTGATCTCTATTGAGCCACTGGAATTTGTTCTCAGGGATGCAGAGGTTCTATTCTGAACGGTGCTACAGGAAGGTAATGGCTATGGAGGGAGAGGGAGTTGCAGAAGTTTTCAATTGTGATTTGATGGTTCAGCAATGACAATACTACCCCCACTTACAATTTCCTTAAAAAAAAATTAGGGACACTATGGTCTTTTCGTATATTACACATTAAAAGAAAATAGAAATTATGGGGGAGGGGTTTATATGGAAGTATTAGGGTATAGGTGGAGTGGGGAGGGAGTATTTTGTGGAGGGGGAACTTTTTTAGAATTATCCCATTTTTTTAAGTATAAGTCATAAATAATAATTAAAATAAAATATGTTGTAAATAAAAGATGAGGAAGTATTAAGACATGTATTCATTTTCTGGACTGTATTTTGCTAGTGGCAAAATCTGGCCGGGTAACTAGTAATTACGGGACGTAGTAATTCCCTATAAAAATCCACCAAGCGAAGCTTCTGGATTTCCATGGTCCAGGGGCTTCATCGTCGAGCGGTCGACCGACCTCCTCAAATAATCATCACAGAAATCGAAAACCAACGGTCGGGATTTCACACTCACTTCGGAGAGATGAAGGAATCTACTGGGAGGGGGAAGGCGGTGGTGGTGGGCGGCAGCATCGCAGGATTATCCTGCGCGCACGCGTTGATCGCCGCCGGTTGGGAGGTGATGGTGCTGGAGAAAACAAGTTCGCCTCGGACGGGCTGCGGCACCGGTGCTGGTCTCGGACTCGACCCTCTGGCTCAGAAAATCATTGAATCGTGGCTCAAACAACCTGGCATCCTTGAGCTCAACACCGTCCCACTCACGATTGATCAAGTACTTGAACTTCTCGTGAAATTTATTGAGTAAATATGAAATTTTGTCTTCAATCTATGCTATGGAACATCGATAAACAATAATTGTGATGCAATGATTTTAGACGAATAGAAGATGATGATGATTATTGAGGATATCAATTATCATTTGAGCTCGGGAAGTTGGAAATACCTTTACGGGAGTTTTCTTGTGCATCTCTGGGCTATATTTTACTTCCAGTTCGGAACAATGCAATAACTAGGAAGTTTTTTACTTTCATAGAAATTCAATGTCAGTATGAACTGTGTAGAATAAATTTGACTAGTTAGTTACAGGACAGATGAGATCTGAGCCATAGCATTGGTTGATTTGTGGTTTCCATCATTTCAGCAAAATTAGTTGGAAAGATTAAAAAAACTAATTGAGTATAAAACTAGATCTTACCTGACATTTATTTTATTTGTAGAACGAAGCAACCGATGGGAACAAGAACAGGGTGCTCACAAGAGATGAGCACTTGAATTTTCGAGCAGCATACTGGTCTAATTTGCATAGACTCCTCTATGAGGCATTGCCACCAAAAACTGTTCACTGGGGACATATGTTCCTCTCCTTCTGCATCTCTGATGACAGAACTATTGTGGTAGTAAAGACTAAAGCTGTTCAAACTGGTGATATAATCGACATCGTTGGTAACTTGCTGGTTGCAGCTGATGGTTGTCACTCTTCAATTCGTCAAAGCTTCTTTCCGGACTTTAAACTAAGGTTTGTGAACCAAACCATGGCTTCTTATTTTTCTTGGTACATTGAGAAAAATCGGGTATTAATTCTGGATATAAGATGCACATTTTGTTAGATATTCAGGTTATTGTGCATGGAGAGGAGTGCTTGACTTCTCAGACAATGAAAGCTCAGAAACCATTCTAGCACTTAAGAAGGTTTACCCGGATCTTGGAAAATGCATATATTTTAACCTGGGACAAGGAACTCACAGCGCGCTTTATGAGCTATTAAATAAAAGGATCAATTGGCTTTGGTATGTTAATCAACCAGAGCCACAGCTAAAGGTACACTCCCAACTCTCAAATTTGAGTTTCTGAATGATTGTTTGAACCAATGCTTCCATTTGATTCCTTCGGTGCTCAAACCAGGGAAATTCAGTAACTATGCAAGTGAGTGATGATATGATTGAACAATTGCATGAAGCAGCTATGAAGACTTGGGTACCTGAATTGGCAAAAGTGATATGTGAAACAAAACAGCCTTTCTTGAATGTCATATACGATGGCGAGCCTCTAGATCAAATTGTTTGGGAGAATGTGGCACTGATCGGAGATGCAGCTCATCCAACTACACCTCATGGTTTGAGAAGCACAAACATGTCGATACTGGATGCTGCAGTCCTGGGAAATTGTCTTGAGAAATGGGGAGTCAAGAATCTAAATTCAGCACTCCAGGACTATCAATCTATTCGGCTGCCTGTTGCCAGGGAGCAGATTCTATGTTCACGAAAACTGGGGTGTATCAAGCAAGGTTTAGACCGTCCTGATTGCAAGCCCTTTGATCCTGTTACAGCAAGAGAAGAAGACTGCGAAGAACTGCTGCAGAAATCTATTCCTTTTTTGAGCGAGATTCCTTCTATTCTGAGTAACATTACACAGTTGGAGCATTGACCTGCTATTCTTTGGAACCATTTTACATTATTTCCACCTTCCAAGTTCCAAGTTATCTAAGCAGAAGGGATACCAAATTTAGTGAAATTTATTGATTAATAATTATCATACAATTGTTTGAAGGATCATCCGACAAAGTTGGAGATCTGTAATAATGCATAAATTTTCCTCGGTGCGTGTTTGATCTAAATTCCTATATAAAATATTTATCGAAATTTTGTTTTGCTTAACTGATGTGACATAAACTTTTAGATAATATAATGCATGTTACTATCAGTAGCGCTAGGAAACATAGAATATAATACAATCATGATCCATGACACAACCATGAATAAATATTGATGAAGAAGCCAAGGAAATAAAACAATTGATGATGTCTGATACCTGACTACCTCTTGACAGGAGAAGGTGACCTGACACTTTTCCACATTATATAGGTGCTTTTTCATTAATTGTTTGTTCTGTAGTCTGTGCACAGAAGGTGAAGATATGAAGGAGGCAAGGAAGAAGGCGGTGGTGGTGGGTGGCAGCATAGCAGGGATTTCTGGTGCACACGCCCTGATTGCAGCTGGGTGGGACGTAGTAGTGCTGGAGAAGACCCTCTCTCCTTCAAATGGTTGTGCTACTGGTGCTGGACTTGGACTCGATTCTGTGTCTGAGAAGCTCATCCATCCGTGGATTAAACAGCCTGAACTTCTCCAGCTTGCCTCCTTGCCCCTGACTTTAGAGCATGTAAGTGAATTACTGCCCTCAAAACCTATTGGACAATGGATAAGAAAACCTTATCACGTGGATTTTATAACTCAGCTTTCTGATTCAGAAACCACTACTTGATTATAGGAACAAGCAACGGATGGTATCAAGAAAACTACATGGACGCTGACGAGAGATGAGAATCTCAATTTTCGAGCATTTCACTGGGCTGATCTCCATAGCATCCTCTACGACTCCTTACAGCCGGAGGTTGTTCTCTGGGGTCATTTGTTTGTCTCCTCCTCCATTTCTGATGACAAAACTTCAGTGAAGGTGCGGGCAAATGTTCTCCAAACCAATGAAACAGTTGAGATAGTTGGCGATTTGCTTGTTGCAGCTGATGGTTGCCTCTCTGCAATACGCCAGTCCTTTCTTCCAGAGCATAAACTGAGGTTTGTGCACAAAAAGAAACACCTGTTTCCCATGTTCTTATCCTGAAATAAGTTTCTCGGGACACCCAGCCTTTTCGTTGCATGAAAGATAAAACCTTTGTTGTAGGTATTCAGGTTACTGCGCATGGAGAGGGGTTGTTGATTTTTCAGATAATCCGGATTCGGAAACCATACTGGCACTCAAGAAGACATACCCTGAACTTGGGAAGTGCAACTATTTCGACATAGGTATGGAGGGCCATGCTATCCTCTATGAGTTAATTAACAAAAGAATCAACTGGATCTGGTATCATAATCAACCAGAGCCAGAATTTAAGGTACATTGATTCTACTCTCTAGTTATCAATTCAAAAATCATATAAGATCATATTATCAAGATATCAGCTGCATGACTGAGTGAAAAATACTTCATTGATAACCTTTTCTTATCTTGGTGCTCAAACTCAGGGAAACTCTGTTACAACAAAAGTTAGCAATGACATGATCGATAATATGTACAAAGCAGCGGAGAGGGTCTGGATACCCGAATTTGTGAAATTAATGCGGGAGACCCCAGAGCCATTCCTAAATGCAATATATGACAGTGACCCGTTAGATCAGCTATATTGGGACAATGTGGTATTGATTGGAGATGCAGCTCACCCCATCAGTCCCCATGGTGCAAGAAGTACAAACATGGCAATACTGGATGCTGCAGTATTGGGCAGATGCCTCGAGAAATGGGGATTGGAAAAACTGAACACTGCCCTTCAAGAATATCAGTCCATCAGGCTGCCGGTTGCTAGAGAGCAGGTCTTGTTCTCACGAAGACTGGGGCGTATAAAGCAACGTCTACCCTTGTCTGATGGCGAGCCCTTTGATCCTATGGCTGCAAGCCAAGAAGAAAGCAAAGTGCTGCAGCTGAGGAATATACCTTATTTCTCTGATATTCCATCCATATTGATGTAAGAAGTATTCCGGCTTTGGCCAGTACCTGTGTCTTCATGTTTTTCTTGCATCTATCTGAAGGGATGCCCCGCGACTACAGTGCCGCTAAAAGATACTTCACCCATCATGTCAAAAAATTAATTTATACATCATATCATTTCCCCGCTGAATTAAACATGAAATATTGATGAATTATATGGTCATTCGTTGCCGAATTTAATTGCACATCTACTACTCCATATTGCACCATTTGAATGGTAAATTAAGTTTGAATGGTAACCAATTAATCAGTATTTCTAAATTTGTCCTTCTCTTCATTTAAATTTTTTTAAAAAAAATACTACACATAAGAATGGACCCTAAACACCTTAATCACCAAATCATATCACATAAAACTATATATATATATATATAATTTGTTACACCCCGCATTAGAGGTGCCCGTATACTTAGTATCATTTAGTTATATATTACTTGTCGGTCACTCTTTTGTCCTACCAGAGTATCAGGATTATTATTGTTATGCCTTTAATCGTTGGAATCAATGTCCTAGAACATTGCACTAGTTGATCACTATTGCACGATGATTGTTCGAATTTGCAATTAACGTGATCAGTATTATTATTGAACATCTAATCCTGCTCTTAGCATAAGGTCCTAGAACATTGTACTACTGTATCCAGACTTTAGACATTATTTTGTCCGCACATTCAAGTACTAGAACATTGTACTAGTTGATCATTTGTATTGGGATTTCAGACATTATCCAATGGTTTTCAACGAGGGGTAATTCATCAACCTTGATTTAGGTTGAATTGGACAATTCTTGCTAGTTTCACATTAAAATCGATTAATTGCAATGATGATCGTCTGAATTTGCAGGTAATTTTGGATTGAATTTAGTTCATCCTACACTTTATGGTAACAGGAAACTAACTTCATGGTTTGGAAAAGGTAATCCAACTCGGGGGAGCTTTTACATTGGATTTGGAATGAGATCCAATCTCAGGCACACAATATAAAGGGCTCATTATAAAATGCGGCAGAAACAACCAAAGGCAATTAAGTGATCAGAAAGTGAATCTAATGGACACATCTGACATCTAAATGCGTAGCATACTGACATAGGAAATTAGGGGAAGCCCGGAATCCAGCACTGGTCAGAAAGGGACAAGAGATATTGTGGCTGTGGTCTTGAGGAAGTAGAACGGAATACACTGGAGAAGATCCCATCAGGTATGTAACGGACTCGCCCTCGCCGTCTCTGAAATGGGTGGAAGATTGTTTATCATCAATTTTGTTTTCCAAAAAAGGAATGGCCATGCAGCTCGACATGAGTTTTGAACAAATGGGTGGAAGATTCTTTATCATCAATTTTCTTCTTTATGTATTTATTATTCTGCACTTGGAGCTTCAGTTTCTTTTACTTTTCTTGTTCATGTATTTATTATTCCACACTTAGAAATTACTCAGAGCCATCCTCCCCAGGAAATCTTGGTTTAAAAAATGAAGGAGAGCCAAATGGACTGTTCTATATTGAGATATTTAATTTCATCTGTATTACACCAACTGTAAAAAAACCCCATCATTTGACCTTAAAAATTTTCTAGCATGACAAATTTTCTTTCCTTGGTTTGTGTGTTTTGTTTGGCCTGCCATGTTTCATCACAGAACACCCTCACACCAGGTGACAAGCTACATTCATCTTCTCAGTTGTTTGTCTTCCCGAGATGCTTCACCTTCAGGTTCATCAGCCGGAATCAGACCTATTATCGGACCAATAATAGCTACTTAGTGATGATAGATGAAGCAGACAGTGCCCAGCAAGTAAAGCCAGCCCCAACATAGGACCTCATTTTCTGGTTTCATCTCTTTTTGGAAATTGGGATATTTTCTTTAAGATAGATATTACACCTTGCTTTTGGGTATGATTTTAGCCAAAGCCTGGATTATCCTTGGTTTAAGGATTGATGCTTTGTAGAAGTAATAAGTATGGTGTGTCAGGCTTTCTTTCCATCTACACTTCTGTATGATGTATATCTGTTTATGAATAGAAATATGCGTATTGCTCTTTCTGCTTTGATCTCAATTGCTATTTTGCAGCAAAAACCAACATCAGATCTAAGCTATTTTTCCTTCCAGTTCTGATGTGTACCAGCCTGATGTCTAGTGTACTTTTAACTGAAACCTCACCAATGCCACTGAAACAACTGCTGGTTGTAGATACTGGAACGGCAAAAACCCAAAGGGTTGTTCACACACAATTCTTTAGCAAACAAAAAAAAAATGAGATTATATAACACATTTTTGGACGGAGTGCAACTCAATTCAACTAGCTAACTGAACCTGGCAGGCTGGCAATGGCTTTTGACAGGAAAGAAGAACCATATAAAGATAATTCTTTGCTGTAATAAGTATTCTAGTGCTCATTTAGAATTTTTATCATTACAAATAACCTGGCAAGCGGGCTTAAAACCAAGTAAATATTACTTTATGAAGACATGAATCACAAGATTTCTGATTACAGTCTTGCGAGAATCTTCAAGCAGAACATAGACAAAGCTATAGGGACATCGTAAGTAACAAAACCATCCGGAGACTAGAATCCTTCTCATAATTGCATCTCTCTCATGAATGATTCACGAATTAAGTGGTATCTTCACAGTGCTACATGGCCCCTGAGTATGCCATGGAGGGCATATTTTCCGTAAAATCAGATGTTAGTTTCAGTGTTCTGGTTCTGGAGATTGTCAATGGTCGGAGGAACTACTGTTTCCATGAAGTTGAAAGCCTTCTAATTCTTGATGTGGTGGAATCTGTAATTTTTTACTAAGATATTCCAACATTAGTACTGTTGAGACTGATGTATATGTGATTCTCCTTTCTAAAAAGCTTGAGTTTTTAGGTAAGTTGATCACTAACAAATACATTACCCCTGGATCTCCAGTTCTGTATGCTGCTGTGGAATTAATGCAATTTATCTACTTACACTTGTAGGCTTGAGAGCTCTGGGAAACAGATTCTGCAGTTAATTTGTTGGATCCATTGGCAAAGAATCAGGCCAAGCGTGCTTATCTCCTGTCGCTCATCTCACGCATTTCATAGTTCTGAAATTTTGAGTAAAGAACTGTTGATGCATAAATGGGAGACATCGAGAGCATTTGTATGAGAGAAACTTTGACAAGTACAAAGGATAAGCAGGTTTGTCTGTTGTACACTCTGTACTTGGTGATCTTCACACAATGTAATTGTTTTTGTTGCTAACTGTCATAAGTAATGGCACGAAGAATCACAAAACGAAGAGAATTATTCCGTTATCGCTTTCATGTATGTATTTAAAGGAAGCTGAATAAACCAAAGGTCATTGTACCCCTCTTGAAATCTTCACAACCAGCTGTTTCTTGCTGTTCAGCCTCGCCTAATTTTATAAACCTCTTCTATTTGCTACATATATGGAATCAGAGCTGTTGAGAAAATTTGCTATTTTTGTCCAATTGAGCAGTAAATGGCAGATATCAACAGCCCTCAGATGCAAGAAAAGCCCAAAGAAGTGTTCGGCGCAGCCGATGGAGGTACACCAGATGTCCAGATGAAAAACCAGAAGTCCCGGGAGATGTACAAAGCGTGTGGAGGGATCGAAGACAAGCCGTCCAAGAGCGAGGTTTTGATCTGGTATTTGTATGGACTGTGCTCATACTTTGTGCACACTGTCCTGATTCCGATTGTGTTCCCTCTGATCATAAGCCAAACGGTGTCTGATCCACCAGAGCCTCACCAGGGGTGGTTGCTCAGCCATAAGAATTTGAAGTGCAACAAGAATGAAATGCAGTTGTAAGTCTTCAAACTTTCTTGGAAATCTTGATGTTTTTGTCGGTTAATAACTGAACAACGAGCTTCCACATGTGCCTGATCACAGATATGAGGGGCTGATACACGGAGCAATCAAGCTTGGTGGCAAGAACTTCTCCCCACTGGAATGGACTTCGATTTCTTGGATCACCGGTCTGATCCTGTCAGCACCAATACTTGGAATTATCTCAATCCTCCTTGACTATGGCGACTACCAACAGCTCATAGCCGGCGCAGCCACAGGCATTGGAGCCCTCTTCTGCCTCCCCGCAGGCTTTTTCAGGAAATCGTGGATCTTCCCACCATACATCATAGCCATTGTAGCAGCCAGCACGATTGTAGGAGCAGCACATGCCCGCCACCTTGGCCTAATGATCCGCGGTTTCACAGGCATCATTATACCAAAGCGCCAATTCCCAAACAGACGATCCTTCGGAAGCTGGCTGTCGCTTTACTCAACAGCAGCAGGGTGCTTAGGAGCTGCCATCATGGCTGCCTTCACGTACCGCATGCTTGGTCACTCTGACCATTTCACCAATCTATGGGTCGTTTCCATCTTCAGCGGTCTGATTTGGGGAGTCGGGTTGGTCCACATTTTCAGCAACGATAGAGCTTCTGCAAGTTCCACCAATTTGGAATCGGATTCTGCTCCCTTCACACATGTTGTCTCGATCTTCAAGTATCCACACGCAGCCGGGAGTCTCGCAGGCGTCTTCCTCTCGTCGTTCACCACAATGTGCATTTTCGGAGCAGGTTTGCTTTATGCAATAGGATATATCTGCATAGAAGCTGAGACGATCCTGTTCCTATGGCTGCTGTATTTCTTAATCCCCCTGGCTACCCTCCCTCTTGCTCATCCCCTGCAGCAGTTCCTCAAACTAGACGCAGAGAAAATGCAGATTCTTGGATTCATACTCTCAAGCCTCACATCCGGATTCGGATTCTACTACAAATCCGACATATGGAGGAAAAGCCATATCCTCCTATTCGCTGCCATTCAAGGCACAGCAACAGGTTTGTTACATTGCATGCATTCATACAATATCCTTATATCCTATCTTAGAGGCAAAGCTCACAACCAATCATGCTGAAACCGATCAATGCAGGACTGCTGCACGCATACGGGAGAGTCCTATGGCTGGACTGCTCTCCTGCAGGGAAAGAAGGTGCATTTTCGGTGTGGTTCTCGTGGGCTCGAGCATTGGGAGCATGTGCAGGATTTGCAGTGGCAACAGCCATTCCAGGGAACGTTGGAAGGGCGTTTGGGGCATCGTTTTGCACAGGGATTGTTGGGGTGATTGTAGTGATCTTTGGGAATATCAGCAGCTTTGGAGGAGCTAAGGCAGCTGGACATGTGATCCAAAGTGAGAAGAATTCACCTGTTCAAGAACTGGAGGATGATGATGATGATGAAGAAGATGAAGAGTCTTTTAAAACTGGGGTTACCACACCTCAGAGAAAGGTTGAAGTTTAAGAATTGAATTAAGCGGAAAAAATTACTTGTTTTTGGTTTTTCATTGGATTTACTTAATAAGTTTCATCATTGCTATGAACTATGATTCTTTAGTGTGACGAAAAAGGGAAATGTTATTGTTTTGTCCTTCCAAAGTAGTCAACCTGATCAAACGGGAAAAACTAAAAACAGCTTGATTTCAAGTTGAAATTTTGGAATTTTTTTGTGGGATTAATTGATTTGGACAGTGGCTCCAATGACAATTGAATTGTAAAATTATAATATACGAAGTACATAATTATTGAATTTATATATATATATATAATCATAGAGATATACTATAATTTTGTCTGTAAGTTGAGCGAAGAAATCAATGTACGGATAAATAGAGGCCGGA
>MAYD01775956.1:0-14169 GCA_001909325.1 Ruellia speciosa
CAGACGCGATACTGAACAATCTGAAATTCGGCACAACTGAAATTAATTACCCGCGGTAATTAATTTATTCAAGATCACTCAATTAATTTAATTCAATTAAATTAAGTGTCCAATAATTCCATCAAGGCCCACATTAATTTTATTCCTTAAAATTAAATGGTAATGGCCCAATTAAATTTCTCAATTTAATTCCTAAGGCCCATTTGCAATTCTATTCAATTTCTTGCATGTCATTTCTGTCATTTTTCGTGTCATTTCCGCACAGCCTTCCCTTTGACAGATTTTATGTCATTTTGTGTCAAAAATTCCGCATAACATGCCTTCATGCGAAAATTGTGCAATTTTGACTCCCATGTCATTTGACCAATTTTGACTAAGTCCTTTGTGTCATTTTTGGTCCCAATGAGTCATCACCCCATACTCATTATAATATTTCCCCATCAACCACTACACCCGGTTTTAAGGAACTTTTTGACATTAACACTTCATCTCCCCCAATTCAAGGCTTTTGAATCAAAATTGACAGCCCACATGAACCGGATGAAGATTTAACAAGAACAAGATGAAGATCACCAAGAACCTTCATTAATTTTCTTATGTCAAAATCTGCAATTTCTTGCTGTGCACTGTTCACAGTCCATTTTGTGCTATTTTATGCATTTCTAACAGCTCAAGATTAATCTGCAATCTCATGCCATTTCTAATGCAAAAATCTGAAATCGGATTCCTTACCCCAAATGATGAAGTCTGAACCGATTGCACAAGATGAAACCCACTGTCGTCTGAATCTGTTAAGAAATGCCCACTGCCATTTTTAACTGATTTGCCAAACTGAACCATAATGAAATCCATTCGAAGGGAATGACTTACCTTTGTTCAATGATTCCAAATCCACAAGAAAATCTGCAATCCGACTCCAAACGTGCAAGATCTGGCGGATTTAGTGTTTTTGGCTCTTTAGATATTTTGGCTAAGTGTCCACTGGAAGTGAAGAAAATGACATGAATCTCATTCTGACCAAGTCCTCCTATTTATAGGCAAATGAAACCTATAAAATTGACCATGTCAAAATCTGCCATGCAACTTCCGCGATCTCCAAAATTTCCGCGATATCGCGGAAATTTTTCCGCGTTAATGCGGACATTTATCCGCGATAGTGCGGATTTTATGTCATTTGACTTAGCCAAATTTCTGATCAATTTCGCCAATTCTGACATTTCTGCCTTCCATGTCATTTTATGCGGACATTTATCCGCGATAGTGCGGATTTCTGTCAATGAAGCGGACAAAAATCCGCACGAGCGCGCTCGCGCGAAAATTTCTGGCACTTGTGCGAAAATCTGATTTCTAGCCAAAATTTCCTAACACCTCTGCTGAATCCAGATTTCTGCATGCCTGAATCACTTCTTCTGATTCCTTTAGACTTGAAATCAATTCAATTTTCCAAATCTGAATCTCTGAACGTCGCCCCCAAATCCCGTTGGGCTTAGACTGTTCCTTTTCGCTGTTGGGCCTTGGAATTTATTTTGAATCTTTAATTCCAACTTGTTTAGCCCAATAAATAT
This sequence comes from Ruellia speciosa, assembly GCA_001909325.1. Classification (NCBI taxonomy): domain Eukaryota; kingdom Viridiplantae; phylum Streptophyta; class Magnoliopsida; order Lamiales; family Acanthaceae; genus Ruellia; species Ruellia speciosa. The sequence continues at coordinate 1,566 of MAYD01775956.1, forward strand.
TTTCCGCACTTTGAAATTAATTATTTCCAATAATTAATTTCGCGAAAAAATTTTCCACATTTTCTGGCGCCGGAATAACTGTACCGGTAATATGGGATGTTACATTCAAAATGGGGAAGTCTAATTTAGCATCATATTAAAATTAATTACTCTTATACATATATATATAAATAAAAATAAACTACAATATATTATATATATATACACATATCTATAAGCTATTCTCTTCGTTCTCCAAGACTTTTCCCCATATTTCTTTTTGATAAGTTTAACAATATTTATAATTTTTTTGGCAACCTTTTTTTCTCTCAGTATTAAAAAATACCACTTCATTGGCTTTAAAGCTTGCTCAATATTCAATTTTTTTAATATTTTGAAATACTTATTAAATTTTCTTTTTTAAAACATTTTTCATCTCTTATTACTAAAAAATATTATATTTTACTTTTTATTGCATTAATAAAAAATACAAAACCCCATTTCTTAAATATCGTAAAAAAACAATAAAACATTTTTTTAAAAACAAAAAAGTATATTTTTCTTTTTGTACTAATAAAAATCTCCAAAATTTTATTTTTAAAAAAGGCAAATGTGACCTATTTTAATGTAATAGAGGTAGTATATATTCTATGCATATGCATATGCATAGCACAACCACATAGGCTGTTTGCTGGTTTGAATGAATAACAGAAAATAGAGGAAGGGAATGAAAAAGAAAATTCAGAGGACGAAAAAAAATGATTTTGAACAGTTGGGAAAGAGGGGGACTCTCTCATTCCACCCTTTTACCAGAAGTTTGTTTGACCATTTGACCTTTTCCCCAATCCCCACATTTTCCATCTCCTTCTTCTCATGTTCCTCCTCTTTGCTTCATTCTTTCCTTTCCCCAAATCAACATTTTCTTATACTTCCATACATATACACACATCCTTCATTCCCACATTTTAATCATAATTTCATTCCCCCATATGTGTCCGTCTGACCATTGTTGTTTGTAGAATTGATTGATCACCAGTCACCATGGTGATCTCCGTTTGATTCTTGGTTGAATATTCAGTGGCCCCAGATTTGAATAGGGGAAAAGAAGTAATCACTCCTGAGAAATGGGTAGCTGTTTGTCCACCACAAAAGTGAGTGGTTCCAATAGCAACACCAACGCCAACGCCAACGCCAACGCCAACAGCGCCACCACCACAGCCGCCAACCTTCGCCGCGCCTCCGCCTCCGCCGCCGCCGCCAAGCAGCCTGCCTCCACGTCTTCTTCCACGGTTGCGTTGAATAAGCAAGAGGGCCATCGCAATAATCCTCATAAGAATCATAGAACCCAACAGCAGCAAAAACATTCCCAACAGGTTATCAAGAATAGTTCGAAGAAGGCGGGCATTCCCTGTGGGAAAAGAACAGATTTTGGGTATGAAAAGGATTTTGATAGGAGGTATACGATCGGGAAGTTGTTGGGGCATGGCCAGTTTGGTTATACATATGTTGCAACTGATAAGTCTAATGGGGATCGTGTTGCTGTCAAGAGAATTGAGAAGAATAAGGTAATTTCCTCACTTACCATTGGTCCATTCTCTCCTTTATTACTCTTGTAAATAGTTAGTTTTGTGTTTCTGTAATTGATCAATTTCCTTTTGTGGTGGATTAGGCTCTAGTTCAAGTGAATCTATAATCAGGAAAGGTTATTAAGATACATTACTGTTGCTGTGTATATATCGTAGAGTTTTTATTCCACATCTATTTGGTTAGAGGATTTCTGATGTCAAATTTGGGTGTAAATTTGGGAAAGGATAGGTTTTGTTCAGGACTTTTCTGACAGTAGATGGGTCATTGACCGGAGAATCGTCCTATTGAGTATTGAGGTTGGTGTTCATCTTGTAACTGTAATGGGATACCTCAGGATATGAAGGGATACTTTTCAAAACCTGGCTGGGTTAGGTCTTTGAAGGACATGATGGCTGGGAATACAATGTACAGTCTTTTAAAAGTGTTGTATTCATGTACCGGCAAGTGTTCAATGCATATTTATATGAGAAATCTATTAAATTGAACTTTCTTTGAGTTCTGGGTTAGCCTAAATTTCCCATACTTTAAAAGCTTGTAATGAATAAGGTCCTGAATACATTGGCAGATGATTCTTCCCATTGCTGTTGAGGATGTGAAGCGAGAAGTCAAGATATTGAAAGCTTTAGCAGGGCATGAGAATGTGGTTCAATTCTATAATGCTTTTGAAGACGATTCTTATGTATATATAGTGATGGAGTAAGTTTTTGCTTCAAACATCATTCATTGAGCGAAATATTTTCCTGCATCAGGCCATTTTAATCACATAAATGTGCTTGTTTTGAAATCATTTTAGGTTATGTGAGGGTGGAGAATTACTTGACCGTATCTTATCCAAGTAAGCAATCACACGCTGTGGTGTATTTTCTTTTCTTCAATAAAAACATTTTCTTTGACATAAATTTAATCTTTTCCAACAGGAAGGACAGCCGTTATACAGAGAAAGATGCAGCAGTCATTGTTAGGCAAATGCTAAAAGTTGCAGCTGAATGCCATTTACATGGTTTTGTACACCGTGACATGAAGCCAGAGGTATGTTCGAAATTGTTTGATTTTCAATCTTTTACCATCTTGATTGATGTTATAAATTATTCGTTACTCAGAATTTTCTATTTAAGTCCACGAAAGAGGATTCACCACTGAAGGCTACAGATTTTGGTCTTTCGGACATCATAAGACCAGGTAATTAGATCCTAATTCCTAGCCTTCTGAATTCTTCACATTTTAAAGTTCAATCTAGTTGTTCACTTCTTGTTTTTTTAGTACATTGACATGTTATAAATATCAATAATATTTTCTTATTCTCATTCTTTGCAAACTCTTAAGGCTAAGCAAGAATTCTTGTCTTGATCGTATTTGATGGCAATGTGCCATTCATATAGCCAGACCCATATTTTGCGATGAAGTCTTAGATGATGATATTGATTCCTCACAAACTAAAAGACTTTTATCAGGAAAGAAATTCCAAGACATTGTTGGCAGCGCATATTATGTTGCTCCAGAGGTATTGAAGCGTAGGTCAGGTCCTGAATCAGATGTATGGAGCATTGGTGTAATTACATACATTTTGCTTTGTGGACGGCGTCCCTTCTGGGACAAGACCGAGGATGGAATATTTAAAGAGGTGAGAGGTTTAGCTTATGCTTGCATTCTCAAACGTTGTTTGTCATCACAACACTTTCTAAGGCCCATTTAGATGAGCTTATTTTTAGATGCTTATGGCGTATGCATAAAAAATAAGCAATTTTAAACTATTTTTGAATGTTTGGATGTGCAAATTGAAATTAGCAAAAACACCTTAATAAGCCAAAGACACTACTTATTTTAAAAGAAACCCAGCTTATCAATAAGCACATTATTCGTTTTACAAATTAAGCTCAAAAGCGCTTTATCTTTATTCATCCAAACATCCATCCAAACACCAACTTTTGTTACTTATGCTTTTGATTTATACTCATGCTTTTGGCTTCTGCTTGTTCCATAAGCTCATCCAAATGGTACATCTGGATGTTTCAGCTGAAAGTAGTTCACACTATATTGAATAATTTCTGGCATTATATCTCCACTCTCTCCTGAAGCGAGTCTCTTACACAATTGATATTTCAGTTAGCATGATTATCTATGTATGAATTATAATTGCTTTTACCATAGCATCAATATATAGTTTTTATTAGGTTGTGATGATATCTTTGATTTCTACAGGTTCTAAGAAACAAGCCTGATTTCAAGCGCAAACCCTGGCCAAACATAAGCGAGGCAGCTAAAGATTTTGTAAAGAAGTTGCTAGTGAAAAATCCAGCTGCAAGACTTACAGCAGCACAAGCCTTATGTATGTCCTTCTGACTCTTGAATAACTAATCCTGTCACATTTGCAATTGCATTAGTTATGAGAGGTAGTGATTGATTTCCTACTTTCCTAGTTCATATTTTTGTTTTATGATAGAGATGGTCTTGCTTGAATTTGAAATACCCCGTGTTTTAATTTTACGATGTGCTCTGTGAACTGTTTGAATGTTATAAGCAAACAATAGAAATTAAATAGTGTGGAAAAATTCTACTTTTGCATATCCTCTGATTACACTCCTACGCTGTCGAAAGGAACCTAAACTTGCTGAAGTGGTATTATTGTTTATGCTATTTAGTAAATAATGGCCAAACTATGAAAGTTAAGATAGGATGTTCGAAAATGCTGCATCCTTTTGAGGGGTGAGCAACTTTAGGGTATGTGCTGATGAGGGGGAAACCTTGGGTTTACCCCTGATCAGAAGGTTTTCCCCTGATCAGGTTAAAATGCATATGCGTATCATATAGCATGATATAACCTGGCATACCGTCATGTTAGAGCTGCAATATAAGGCTTGGATCCAAAAAATTGGAAATCACTTATACTTAATAAAATTTGGGATGTCACTCTGTGCATCCATTTTTTTTTTTATTTATATCCTTTGTTTAGGGAGAGTGCTTCAATTTTTACAACATTTTAACGTGAATATCCTTTCTGTATGTTTGGGCTTGTGTAATTAAATTTTGAGTTTGTCCAGCACATCCATGGGTTCGAGAAGGAGGCGAAGCTTCAGAGATTCCTCTAGACATTTCCATTCTGTCTAACATGCGCCAATTCGTGAAATACAGTAGATTTAAGCAGTTTGCTCTTCGGGTACGCTGTTCTTTTATAGTGGGTGAATTTGGAGATACAAATTTATTGTATCAAATTAATATTCCAGGCACTGGCTAGCACACTTGGTGAGGAGGAGCAGTCTGATCTTCGAGATCAATTCGACGCAATTGATGTGGATAAAAATGGTGTTATAAGTCTTGAAGAAATGAGACAGGTTAATCTACCTCTTTGGGAGAAAATCTATTTAGATTTTCATTTTGTTACTATGAAAATTCTTGGGGAAACTATGAAAATTTCTTGCTCAAATTGCTATTGTCACCTGTTTATTTCTCCTCATGGTATTCATATGTTTTATTTCACCTTTAGGCCTTGGAGAAGGACATCCCATGGAAATTGAAAGACTCCCGAGTACTTGAAATCCTTCAAGCGGTACATTTAGATGAGAATTTGTGATACCATCTTTTCTCAATTTCCGTCTCCCAAAGTCATGTTGGGGATTTTGAATCCATGATTGGTTTTCATAATAAGACAGTCCAGATTTCTGATGAACGTTACTTGTTTGTATGAGCAGATTGACAGCAATACAGACGGATTTATAGATTTCAAAGAGTTCATTGCAGCTACAATTCATGTCCATCAATTGGAGGAGCACGATTCAGAAAAATGGCTGCAGAGATCACAGGCTGCTTTTCAAAAATTTGATGTTGATAGAGATGGATATATAACTCCAGAAGAACTTAAAATGGTTAGTAATTTGTTTCCATCAATTCTGGTTACAAAATTGGACATTAAACCTGAAAAATCAAACAACATAACTTACGGCCACCGTTTATTTTCATGGCAAAGCTGTAAATAGTGCAAGTGAAGTTGAATATATATATTTATAATCCAAATCATCTCCTTATCGATGGCCCATATTCTTTCCTTGGTGCAACAGCACACAGGATTAAAGGGGTCAATTGATCCACTTCTAGAAGAAGCGGACATCGACAAAGATGGGAAGATTAGTTTATCTGAATTCCGCAGGCTCTTAAGAACTGCCAGCATGGGGTCACACTGTCCAAGTAGTTCATCTGGAAATCGGGGCACAACCACATAGTTTCAAATTCAATAATGTGTCTTTGAGTTACAATGCGAATGAGAACATCTGGAAAGAAAAATTCAGGGACGGGAGACTGTTGAAACACATTTTGCATCGGACAAAATTGTGTGTTGCACTCTTCTTGTCCTCCAAATCTGGGGCAGTCGAACGAGCAAATGATGAGGAGTTGTTTAATGTGGGAGTTTGTTGAAGCCAACCCTCATATCATATATTGGGTGAAAGCTGTGTGTTACTGTTACGGTGTTGGAAAGTATTCAGCTGCCTTTTCAACAATATGTATCGTTCAAGTGAGACCATTGTTGTTCCATTGGAATTGTTGTCCATCTTTTCCTTGTATTTTTGTCATCAATCTGTATAAAATCTCAGTTTTTTGCTTAAATTTTATGGGTAAATTATCTACTACTAGCTTTTTTTATGTAATTTTCAGATCCTGACCATTGATAAATTGAGAAGACTAAATTAATGATTCACCAAGACTGAATTGATAAAAACATAAGACAATAAATGGTGAATAAATTAAGTATTAGACAATTAGTGGATCACTGCCTAAGGTTAAAAAGTTGAATTACCGATTCATGGATAGTGTGCTGGCACAGTGTTCTAACAGGTTTGTTGGCCTCAATCAGAACAATATGATGGACGCCCATAGAAAAGTAGATTGATAGACGTCAGAAGTTGTCATTGATGAATGTATTTGTTTTCTAGGCTCATCAAATCGACCGTCTCACCAATTTTCCCTTGTCGATTCACCAATGTTTTCTTTTCAATCCATTTTTGCATCAACAATGATCAAAAAATACTAATATTTTCCATCTTTTTAACGTTTTTTTCTTACTAATTTGACCATTCTGGGTTTATGAATTATGAGCCATCAATTTACATTTCCGGCCTTTTACGAATAGGTCACCAATAGACATTTGAGTAAGGTGCATAACAGATCCCTTAATGGTCACGCTGTAGTTGAAATCGAATTTCAATAACAAGGTGTAGTAATTAAACAACTTAATGGAGGACATTGCTCAACCTATTGACATGTTGTAAAATTGAGAATTGACATACAGAAAAATGAAAGCCCCAACAGAGTTTATAATAAGTAGTGTACACTTGGATTATGCAACAAACAAGAACCAAATCTACAAACACAAGCTCTTGATGTTCCATCTCCTCTCCCCAAGAATACATTACAGTTTCTATAGAGGAACACTAATGTTTATCATATTCATATCCAAATAAATACAACCCCATATAACAAATTGAATTTTAAAAATAGGAGTAAAAAAATCAAAAACCCTACAAACTTTCATCTCAATCAAGAACACAATGTCTATATATCTAGTTCCAAGTCAATGGAATCCCCTGGATCCTCTGGATTGATAGAGCTCCAGCTTTACTTTGGCCCCTACTAGCAATTTCTCAGTATCTTCATCTTGTACAAGAGAGGCTTGTTTCGAGCCCCACTCCAGCACGGAGAGTGCCTCCGCCCGAGCAAGCTCTTCACTGTCTGCCACGTGCATAGCAACATAGCACAGCAGAACGAATGCACGCCGTTGCACAATCTGTTCCCCCAAATACACCAGCTGAACAAGGTGCTTCGCTCCTCCAGCAGCGATGATTGCCTTTGAGTGATCCAGGTGCAGATAGTTCTCTGTGGAAGCAAACTTGGTTAGAGCAATGCAAGCTTCCTTACTGACCTCAGCTTCCCTGTCATCAAGCAACTTCACTAGAGGACCAATCATCCTTGTCTCTGTCGCCTTGAAAGTCCTTGCCAAATTCCCAATAGCTTTGATACAAGGAATTAGGAGGTCTGAATCTGCCTGCTCGACTATTCTAAACAGCTGATCCACCACAGCTTTGCAGGCTGGCGAATTGGGCTTGAATGCCGACCTTCTCAATTCGGCATCCTCCTCTGCCACTGCCGTGATCTCCATCAATGCCATGGCTGCATTGTACCGGATTTCTGCAGAGCCCTTCTCCAAAAGGACTGCTAAGCACAACAACGCCCTTGATTCTGTGATGCTTCGACAGACAGGAGGGTTCCCCTTTGCCAAGTGCCACAGAGCTCTCGCAGCCATCGACTTTAAATGGGCCTTGGTCGCAGGGTCCTCCATTTCCCTTGCTTTAGCACTCAGTCCCCCGGACAGCAGCTGGTGCCGGTGGTTAGGCATAGAATTATGCACACCATTACCACCCTTCATCGCCATCGTAGTCGTAGCAACATTGTGCGTCTGGTTTGTTTGCTTGTTCCCCAAAGGATGAGGTACACGGCTCTTATCTTCATTCAAACTATCATTACCGCCGGTATTGGTATTGGTGCTACTCGAGGCCAAGACGACTGCAGCGTGAATCGATGTGGCCTTTCCGGGAATAACATACTTGCTATGCTCCTCAATGGTTTCGAAGGCCAGATGGCCAACGAGAAGCCGGATAATGTTGTGCTGCAAGAAGAGGTCTTGGGATTTGGGATAATGGGCAACGAGTTGGGACACGGCCCAGGCGACAACAGCCTGCACTTTCATCGGACCTTCTTTGAGAATTTTGGCGAATACTTGACAGGCACCAGCTTGTATCATCAACTCAATGCTCTCGTGGTCTCTTCCCAGCAATCCAATGGCCTTGGCGGCACGCTCCTGCCCTTCTAATTTCCCTTCTTTTAACAATTTGAGAAGCGGCCCAACCCCGCCTTCTTCAATTATCAATTTGCCATAGCGATAGTTGTCCCGTGCTAACGACACAAGCGATTCGGCGGCATTTGCTCGGTCGTCGTCGGAACCGGTCGAGAGGATGGCGATCTGCTCCCATATGAAGCCAAGGAAGGGCTCGTTGGCGGCGATTGGTGGGAGGCCGAGGATCTCACCGGCGCGGTCGTCGGCGGGGGCAGAGACGCGGAGGAGCCAGGAGACGTCGCTGATGGAGTTGTCGAGGTGGGAGGACACCTTGCGGAAGGCGGCGGCGGGGTTAAGAGTGAAGACGCGATTCATGAGGCCGTGGCCGCGGCACTTGAGGACGAGGGCGAGCGTCCGGTCTAGGACTTGGTCGGTCTCGTCGATGATGCGGCGCGTGGGGCGCTCGTAGAGGTCGTTGCTGGCACGCGCTGCTTGGCGCAGCAGCGCCGCCAGCTTCTCGGCCTTGGACTTGATTTCGGCGCACTCCTGCTTGAAGGAGGCGGCCTCGTCCGCGGCTTTTACAACTTGGTCCGTTAACTGGATCGGCGCCGCTAATATCTGCTTCACCAAATCCCCCATCAAATTATCAAACCAGATCGAAATTCGGAAGGGGGAGATAGATAAAAATGTAACTGGTAAATTGGATTGGATTGGAACAGAAAAAGGAAAGGGACGGGAAGATTAGACTGGCTTTGGAAAGGTCGAGGAGGTTTACAGGATCATTCGTGGCGGGTTCATTTCATGTTAGTTAGTGTAAGAAAGAAACGACCAAGGCAAGCTGAAGCTATAGCCTATAGGATATTAGTATATGTTATTTACGGAGTGAAGGCGCCTGGGCCAGTGGACAATCGTCAGCAGACAGCAGCCAATGTAAGAAAAGCTGAAAAGGTCTTTTCCCCAATTGGATTATAAAAAAAGATAAAACAAATGGTGGAAAAGAATTTTTATGAAACAAAAATATCTGAGAGCTAAAGGCATTGAACAGGTACTTGGCGGCTATATTGTTTTCGCAGCTAATTAATTAAACAAATTGGCGATGGCACATGATTCATGTCTCGTCGGACTCGGACAGCGCTGCATATAACGTTATTGGTCCCCTCTTAAAAATATACTACCTCTGTTTTTTTTATTGCTACAATTCTCTCTACGCATTTATCAATGCACAATTTCAATCATTAATATCGTAAATTATAGATAGATAAAAAATATATAAAGTTGATATTTTGAAAATATACATTAAGACGAATCTAATAAAACATCACATGACTATATTTTTTCGTAAATATAAGTCATTAATGATAGTCAAACTAGAATGTGTGAACTGTGTAAAAGTCAGAATGTATCAATAAAAAAAACGGAGGTAGTATTTGTTAAAAGATGACTCAATTTTTTATTTTGGTTATGACCAATTCTTCTTTTTATGGATTTTTAAGTAATAGTTATATTTCCTAATTTTGATAGTTTTCACATTCTTTTCATTAAAGAATATTATATATTTTCTTTGTCCCATAAACTGTGCTTCCTTACTGTTTTGGGTAACCACAACATCATGGTTCTTCTAAGGGATCACAAAATTCTTTTTATAGGAATCTAACGACCCAAGATATCCAAAACAAATAGGTGTCCGTTCATCAAGACAATGGCACAAATGCTTCCTGGCCGACCAACGACCCACATGGATTATCTCGGCCCAAGTTCTCAACAGGAACATATTCACCAAAGGAGCCAGGATATCAACAACTGATTTATGAGGTGACGCAGTGGTACAATGCTCCGTATGGTCCTACCAACAGAGTCCAGTACAGTTATTATAACCCAGGGTCGTATTACCATGCACCCAGGCCATACCACCCAACATAAAGGTCATTTTATACGGCCCCAAGCCAACTTATTACCCACAACGACGTGGCATCCTTGGCCTGTGATGTGGAAATGGGGAAACACGGCCACAAGGCGAATATATGATTGTTCCCCGAGGTCCACCGCTACATCAAGGCATGTCCCAGCAAATGCCAATGCTCAATGCATCAGTAGATCTAGGGATTCAAGCTCCCCATGGCGTGGCTCATCCTTAGGCCGCCCAGGCACCTCAACCAGGTAATGAAGTAAATCTAAATGATCTGGTTGTCAATATTATCGAAACCAATATGGTGCCCAATTAGGGTCAAGTGGACAACTAGTGTACCAAAAGCCATTTTTCCCTAGTGGGTGAAGAGAGATGTTGTTGCTCTACCATAGAGCACGTAGGTTGTTTCACCGTCCAACACAATTATTTGATTTATCTTTGATAGGATTCGCATTCTCTTGGTACGCCTTGTTGGCTCCAAATTCGATTGAACATTGGGAGGCCATGCAGTCCCTTTTTCACGACAGATTCTTTAGCCCTGCTTCAAAGGTTTTCCTAACTGATCTAATGGATATTAGACAAACTCCATTAGAGTCTATGGACGATTTTATAGAGCTGCTCAAAAAAAGATGAGAGGTAAGTGCCTAACAACGCTACTAGAAAGTGAGTTGGCTAAAATCGTCGTGCGAAATATGAACCCAAAATTAAAAAATATGTTGACAGCTCAAAGTGTGGCCGATTAGCCCAACTATTGGGCAAGGCTACCAGGCTGGAGTGGCTACATGATGAGCCAAACAACATGGCCATATTCCAGCCATGGAAATTATGTTTAGTGAAGGGAATTTGACAATGGAAGTGGCGAGCCAAACAAGGTCGATGTGTGCATGGCCGAACTTGTATATGACCAGTTCTATATTTGTAAGGCCCTGTGGCCTTCCACGATTCCATGGCCCTTATTTGGGGGCGAACGTGTGGCTATAACTTTCGACACCACTAAAGTCGACGATATATTTGATGAATTATTGGCAGCCAAGATGATCATAGTGCCCAAAAGGGAGGCCAATATTGACTCTTGAGGCTTTGAAAGGGGTGAAACCATGTTGTAAATAGTAAAATGCCCGAAATCATTCGACGGGAAAATGCTATAACTTTCGAGAAACCATACAAATGGCCATAAATTCTAACTATTGGAAAATGTTCAAAATGAAAGTAAATGAAAATCCATTTCCTAAAGTGGGAATGGTATGGTTTTCCCACAACCCCTTGGGGCTGGCGACAATGAAGACCGAAGCCCCCGCCAAAGCTAAAAAAGTGGGCCGACGAATAGATGGATGAGGATTTCCCTCCATTGGCCAGAGTTGATAAGGGTAAGGGTAAGGCGGAAAAGAAAGATTTGTCCAAGGCCGAGAAGCAAGCTGATGATGACTTCATGAGTGATGTTCGATGCACGGTTCAATTGCCATTAGTGAATGGTGGTGGCTGAGTCATTATTCCCTAGAATGCACAACCCAAAAATTATGAAGGGAGCAGTCAACAACCTTTTTAAAAGAAGGCTGATAAATCACAAAAGCTAAATCTCAATTACATGAGGCTCTTGTCTAGTACCACTATTTCTGGTTCCAACACTTATGTTGGGTCCGTCACATACTTTCTCAACTGTGAGATGTGGAACACATTATGCACATTTTCCGATTCATTCAGAAGTGCTAATTAGTAGGCCACCTCGCCCACTTCATCAATTATCTCATATTGTGCAATGTACCTCAGACTTAACTTAACGTGTACTCTAGACTTTCTCACACCCTTCACGGGTGATACTTTTAGCAAAACCCCCTTGACTGACCGTGAACTTCATGTCCCTTCAAGCTAAATCTACATAGCTCTTTTGTCGGTCCTGGCTGTCTTCATCCGTGCTTGGATCACTCTTAACTGATTCGTCAGTTCCTGAATGTGTTGAGGCCCTAGAACAACTCTGACACTCGGGTCATTTCAGCTCACAGGGTGGTACAAAGCCTCCCGTACTGTAACACCCTAATTCTCCTCACTTGGGAATGCTACCGCCACATCCAACTTACTAAGAAAATCTATCCTAAACCCCTAGTAAGCCGGAATGCTCAGGCAATATCTCTCCTGTCAGAGTACGTTAGATTTTAGGAAGCTTGGTTGACATGGATTTCCCTAGGACCGGAGTTATGATTTTACCCTTCAAGAAAGGTCCTATATCAAGGAAGAGGGACAAGATATAAATTGAAGCGGTCCAAGCCTATTTGAGGCAAGAAGAAGGTCTTTTTGTGGATTCGGGTCTCGTGTTG
>MAYD01775982.1:0-10824 GCA_001909325.1 Ruellia speciosa
AGTACAATAGCTTCAGATCTTTTTATTGCCTGCACACATTATAAAGTGATTAGCATGGAATGTCAATTATGAACCAGAACATGGCCTCAAGCAAAATTCATGATGATGAGAAGAGTACCTTTGCACCTTCATCTGTATTGTTAGTGGCTGTCAGTGTAACACTAAGTGATTCAAGTGTTATATCATCTGGAAACCCACTCCACAAAGTAACAGATAGCGTGCCAGGGTCCCCATCACAAAGCTCTAAAGGAGGTCCCTGAGTGCCAGAAAATGTTATTAAGGAGGACACATCTAAGGGCACCGGATGGTCCATTTCACTATGAGCAAGACGGACTACTTCAGACTGAAATGCTTGTCTCTCCTTCGTTAGGAACAATGCTTTGTCTAATGATAATAACCTCACACAAGATGATAGATATCCAGCTTGGTCATTTAGAATCTTTTGACACTCTGCCAAATTCGGTAGAACTTCAGCCAGTAGGTTCTCCCATCCCTCACCCGCATAAAGAGCACAAACTTTCTCATACAAATTAGCAGCCTTCTCATAATTCTCATGCTTATGATAAACAGACGCAATTTCACCATCAAGGACAACTCCATGCCTCTTCCACCAAGAGCGATGGTAGTTGTTTGCAGCACCTTTCGACAGATCCAGATATGTTTTCTGGAATGCAAATAGTCAAGTTATCAAAGGGATTATTAACTGAATGCATACAGTGATAACTATAAAAATGATGGTAAATGCATCCTCTCATAGTAATATCATAATAAAACTTAAAACTTGTCATAGGAAAGTTGGCAGCCAACAACAACCAGTTTCTTGAGATAATACCATGTATGAAATAGATTTAGAGGTTATGAGGCTAACTTATCATAAAGCATTATTAAACACTCCACAAGAATACAGATGTTAGATCTTATGCTTGGATAGAAAAGAACCACCAAGAAACTATAAATATTTGGAGCAAGGACAAGCATGCTTGTTTGTACTTGGTAAAATATCAAAGCAGCATTTAGCATATCAAAACTTAGGGTAATTCTTCTTGGAAGAGCTTATAAGATGCACACTTCACCAGACACACTTATCTTGAATACAACTTTTACATTGATCTGACTCAGAAGGTTGTTTATCGTTTTGCAGTATTTGTACTAAAGTACCTCAGCATCAACCTTAACGCTTTGTTTGGATTGAAGGATTTGGATTTGCGGATGAATTTAAAATGAATGTATTTGAATCCTAAGTATTTAAAATACTATGTATTTTGAATCCATTGTTTAGATTGGATATTAATTTGCAAATAAAATTTGGAATGATAACAGACAAGTGGACCAAAAGTGAATTTGAAATGACAAGCCATTAGAAGTTATTTGAAATCCACTCAAATTAGGGTCAAAATCACATTTTTGGATTAGATGAATTTGAAATCCACTTTTAATCCAAACAAACACAAGAGATTTGAACTATGGATTTGAAATTCACTATCCTCAAATCTCTCCACCCAAATGAGGCCTAAAAGTACACATCCACAAGATACAACGAAAATATAGACTAAGCCTGGGTGGGATACAAAACATGAATTGAATATGTATCCACCAAAAGAAGTACCTCAAATTCCTCAACAGATGATAATGAATTCCATAATTTTTCATGTGAAATTGTATTCTGTAAAGCATGCTCAGCAGCAACATAAATTTCAGCAAGTCTCATAGGCCGATCAATTGAACCCTCAAAATTTCCAGGTGAAGAGAAGGTCCTTGACATGGATATTGCATTTGCTTTGGGCAACGGGGTTTGCATTCCTGAACTGTCAATGAACCCCATTTGAGAAGAGCCTAAAATATTCATGCCAAAAAAATAACCATGCACAAATCCCAGGTGCAAACCAATAAAAACATAAGGCCAAATTGACACCATCATTTTGCATATACTTATTATACCCATGATTTGGAAAAACAAACTATTTAAGAGTAAACAGTGTATACACCTAGCAGAAAAATTAACAATATACCAAAAAATAAATAGTGAAGTAGCCTACAATTTCGCCAAGGCAGCAATCAAGAATTAGCTGTCTTCAATCTTTCAAATTTGAAAGTAAAACATTCAAATCATGAACACATTGCATTGATGTTTTTGGTTCAGAAGATTAATAATATGCGAAAATAACCTAAAACACAATGTTTCCAACATATCAGGTAAAGAACCTTTATGATGAAGAATAGTGCAGGTAGTCACCCCAGAATAAACTACATAGTCATCAAGAGCCTCAATCTATAAAACATGCAAAAGAAGGCAACAAGCACAGCCACGATGTTTAGATTACAATTCAAAAGTAAAGACAGTGGCAACTAATTTTAGTCCCAAAACCATCACTAAAGCTTCCCATAGGTCCAAACCACTATCACATATCTGCTATTTCAAACTCCAAAGCAGCATTAGCCATGGCAATTGCAATAAGTACCACCAGAAAACTAGTCATTGTGTTTGATTGCCTTTTACCAACCTCAGTTTTTTAGAAACGCTTAACCACCCAAGCATATGAATACAATCATGCAAAAATATTTCTCTCTTATATAAACATACAATTCAATTAATACTCAATAATTATTAAATTACCGCTTCTACTTCAATTTAATGTCTAACTTAGTTATACTCATTATTTGTGGATCCATGACTTCATCCAAATATTATATAGTGTTTTTTGTACAAAAGAACAAAAACCACCAAAAGAAGATTATGTAATGAAAAATTCACTATTTGTTATTATTCAACTCAACACAAATGCACCCTATTTCACACATTTAAAACACTACAAAAAACTTACAAGCAAACACAGACCATAGATTTCAGTGAGAATTTCCTTAGCTAATGAAAGGCACGATTCCTAGGTACAAAGGTACATGAACGTATCATGCAACGATAACGGTAACACATCCAAGAATTCTGCAGAGTTTAATATTGTAACAAGCCTGGCTCATTGCCAACAGAACAGAGGTAATTACTTTCTTAGGGATTGAAGACTGGAGCCCACAAATCAATGCAGGCCCATAATTTTTCCTCACTCACTCATATCCTAAAGGACTTTAAAAGGTTCACCAACCCTAAGATTACTTCAAATCAAGCAAGCTTATTTACAGTGGGCCCCCGATTCCAAAAAGTAAAGTGCATGACTGCATGTATATAAATCCTTTTAAGCCCCTTTTTCAACATCATCCAACTTTGGTGTATTGCAAATATCTTCTACATTTCATTTGTGATCATTTGCCCTAATCTAGAAATATAGTGATGAAGTAAATTAGTGGAATGATGTTCCCAGCAGGTACATATCAAACAACGTCATAATGTCATTCAATACACACACACACACACACATATAGTTAATAATTTGTAGAGACAATACTGAAACTTCAATACCTGTCATTGGAGTTAGGACGACCATCAAGCAATTCAAACACATTTCCAGCTGACAGAGAAGCCCTACGACGATTTGCCTCACGCAACAGAACAGATGGTTCAAGAGGTAGTGGCTTTCTCTGAATGCCAAAATGCTTAGGCCGTGGAGATTCTTGGAGAATCATCTGCACAACCAATTCAGTTTAGAATATAGGATAGTGCTAGCAACAACATTATACCAAATTCATGTGGAAAGTTCATAGGAAAGAACTAACTACAATCTAATGGCAAAAACCAATTGGAAAGAAAGGAATAGAAGGATAGGCCATAATGAAAGAAGTTCAAGAATTCAATGCACAGTGGTACTCTCTTCTGTGAATAGTTTGAAGTTTGAACATGGTTGTTAATGATGTGCCATGGCACATGGTGCACGGCACCATAACCTGTGGCGTGGCGCACCCCTTCTCTGTGGTGCGCGCCATGACGCACCTCAGTAAAGCCTCTTTTAATTTTTTTTCTTCATAGTTTTTTTGTAATTTGAATTTTCATTTGCTAGTAACTCCTAACCTAGGGAAGTGATATAGAATTATGGATTGTGTTTTACATTTTTGATTGAATGTGCTATATTTTGAACTGAGTGTATTTTTGTCATGATTTATATGTATATTTTAATTTTTTAAAATATCTTCACCATGCCACACGCCGCGCGGTGCACCAACATGGCATGGCACAGGTTTTGCGAAACTATATGAGTTTGAATATAAAAAATAAAACAGAAACATTATCATTTATTTCATTTTTATTAACAAAATAATCAAGAAATTTTCTTCAAGGAAATTGACAGGTATGCATATGATCTCGAAATGCTAAACGAAAGAATGAGACAAAGGCCCTTCCAACATAAAATATATTCAGTTCTTGATAATCTTCTATTGGTTGGAATTCTCAACTTAATGTAGAAGAGCTAGAAGGTTTTCAACCAAAAAATAATGAGTAAGACCAAATCAACTAGAAGACCAGCAGATCACATCCACAGCAATGTAACAAATCATGTAAACTACTGAAAGCTATATAATAATAGCTCCAAATTTTATCATGAAAAAACTAGATTGAATCACACATTACCACTATATATTTAATGGTGGCTTCTTACCAGACAATTTCCAAAGATGTAGTAGCACTCCAAACATGACATGCCACAAACAACTTATTTTCTATTTACATTACACAATGGCAATGCAATTTTGTCAATCATTAACAATGATCCAAAGAACCAAAATTAGGACCTAGTTGCAAGGGATACTAAAGATAATGCATATAGTTGCAATGTAACACATTGTTTAAGGCATTCATTACAATACTATCCAACTCAGAAGTCACCTTTTCTTTTGCAAGCACCTCAGATGAAGCATCAGGTGGAAGTGATGGCCAAACTGCTGGCTTAGGCCATGGCAGCATGCTGAGCGAAGCACTGCAACGAGAGCAAGAGTTATACAATTGCACAAAAAGGTTGGAAAACTGTATTATATTTCAACAGGTTATTTCACTCCTACTAGCATGGCTATTTTGGACCTCCCAGCAGTACAAAATAGAGCATCTCTATAATAATACAATTAAGAATGAGCATTAACAAATTAATACCAAAATTTTAAGGTCTTTTTTTCTGGAAGAGATAAAGGACTGAAAACAGAGGAGTGCAGCAAAATTGACAAATACCTGTTGACAGGACTCCTTTCTATATCTGATCCATAGCCAATTAAGTAACCTAACCGCATAAACTGCCATAACCAAGACATATCATGTTACAGGTGGAAGTATGCTGATTATACAGAGCAAAATAATACTTGTCCATTATACTAAAATCCCTGAAACTATAATGAGATGTTGTCAAAAAGGTCTAGCAGCTATCCACATTTCATGAACAATCTGACATAGGATCACATCATTCATATGGCAAGCTAAACATAAAGTTGCAAGGACATACTGATCACGTTTTTTAAGATAAAGAATACTACCTTAGTCCGACATAAAGCATACAGCTCCCCTTGAACACGGAAAAACTCCTTTTCAACATCTAGTGCCGCTAATCCATCTTTATAATGAGAAGCAGTAGCATTAAACAATGCGAAGCAAGCCGTTATCACCCAAACTTCACGCATACAGAATGGCAATATACTCTGAAAGAACCAAAATTATTACAATTCTCAAGAGGAACCTTTATGAAGAGACCATAGTGCATTTGCTAGGGATGTGGAGAGAAGCAATCACCTCATGCATTGCTAATGCCTTGGAGAAGCTAATTATGAATGAGTAACCCCTTGATGCAACCTCAAATGGACGTTTTAGTTTGAAGAGCAGCTGCATTTTGAGGTTAACACTCTCTCAGAACATGTGTCAAATAAATTAAATTCATGCAGAAAATGAGAAAGCAAGATGCCATTGGAATGTTAGGAAGTACAAAAAGACAATAGCAGCATTAAAAACTTGTCATTCATGTATAATACAGCAATATTTTACTCTCCAAGTGCATAGATGTGGACTCAAGTCAAGTAATAGGCAAACCACAAAAAGTATCATCCGGTACAAAACCAACCTAAGGGACTCACAATATATTTCACACCTTTGCTTGACAGGCAAATAGGTACTGCCTGAATTCAAACTCCCTAAATGAATCGTCTTGAACAATCTGAGTCAATGCTTTTCTACCAGGGTCTAGCAGCATAGCCTGATCATCCCCCCTCTCCAGTCCTCCAAAGTCCCTTTGCTTTCCAACCATATGAACTGCAACACATTGACATACCAAAGAGCGTCAGTTTGTATATCCAACCTCAAACTATAATTCAAGAGGGCCAAAATAGTACAAGAAGCATCTTTATCTATTCCCTTCACCTAAAGTAATGCATAAACTGAAAAGCTGAGTGGGAGAAGAAATATCTGTTTATAACTACAAAAACAAACAAGAACCCGCAATCTCAGTGTTCTCAATTTAAAGGAACATGCCAACAAAGATATGGAGTGAAGAGAAAACAAATACATGTATGAAGAAAATGGAGAAACTGCAAAGCTCCTTTTATTCCCTTCTTTTCTCTTTTTCGCTCAAAAAAACCAACAGGTATACCATACCAAATTCTGCAATTTCACACAAATACAGTCATAGAGTTCAAGAGCAAACACATGTATCAGTTTCACACAGGAATGGGCTAGGACAGAAGATATGGAGCTGCCTCAATGTTCAAGGAATGATAATGAAGCTAACAAACAAATAATACAAGAATAACAAAAGTACAATCATTCAATCCACCAACTGCTACAAGATCCAAAAGGTAAGAGTATACATGCTTGAAGCACCTGTTTCCAAATAGCAGAGTTCAAGCTCATCGTATTCACGTAAAGCATCTTCATGGAGATGAGCAATCTCGAACATGAAAGCCAAACTTTCCTGGAAAAATGAAGGTATATTCATGATTTTATGACAAAAATTATCCAAAATTGCTTAGGAGTCATAGATGTTGATCAAAAAGAAGTATCAAAACATTGTACCTAACCATATTTAGACAACCAAGTATAGAAATGAACTCTTCACTAATTCACTTGACTTGAAGAAGGCTGTTGAGGCAGTTCATACCCAACATTAAAAATGAAAGTACCTTTAGTATGAAAAAGTTACAAAAGTTCCAAACTGGCATGAATCGCTGTTCGCTGAGCTTGCGAATTTCCTCTTCATAAAACTGAATGCGTCTATCAAGTGTATTTCTAATGCACTCCATAATTTTTGCCTCCAAGTCTTCCCAGAAGTTCGTGTCAGGTCCATGCATATCAAATTTGCAACACCTAAGTCAAGCATTGAGAGTCTTAAATTAGGGTCCTATATGATAAATCATAAACACATGATCTGCTATCCATTATTGTGTTGTCTCTTTTGTTAACTTAAAACATTCCACCACGCATGCATCTTGAAATATTTTAACCAGAAGAATGATATAGCAAAAATAAATAAATAAAAGAAAGTTATTGTCACAACTCAACAAAGCCACAGTGTATTTTGCATCTCATTCAACCATAAAGCATTTTCAAAAAATGCATAGGCCCCAGTCGGAGTCTTACCTTTCCCTCTTCTTAGTGTTAAAATCAACTTCAATTTTAGCATATACTTTTTTTGCCATCTTGGCAGCCTGGTCATTGTGAGCTGGTGCTTTAGACACGAAAACAACAAACCATTCTCTTTCATCATTTTGAACTATAAGTTTGAGGCGTGGTTTAAGGATGTTTTTGAACTCGTCAAGATCCTGCACAGGTTAGAAGAGTTGCATAATGAAAACAATAAGAAAATAGTTGCCATGATGGAGCGGAGACCTCAGTCAGATGGATAATAAAAGGTAATTCTTTTGAAGCTAGCTTGAGCACCTTAAAAATGTTACCTCACAAGTAACCAGCACTATAGTTGCATATGGCTCCCTGAACCAAAATAATGATTGCTCTTGCGGAAACCGGCTCCTCAGCCTGGCATCTGTTGTCAATATAAATTCAGCAGGTAATTCATCTACAAGCACAGAGTTGTGGGTCTTGTTGTTTAGGAAAGCCCTTTTGAATGGTAACCTCTCTTCGAACCCCTTCTTGATAGTGGGCCACAGGTCACTCACATCCTCAACTATAACATTGCAAATAAAAGTTAATACAAACCAAGAAATTCATAATTGAAGGACCACAAATCAACAACCAAAAGGAACACTGCATCGCCAATGATTCCTCCAATATGAAATAGATTTTCTTTTTAAAACAAAAAAAACAACAAACAAACAAATAAATTTTCTGGAAGCATATGCTTGCATATGGAAGAACAACATCCATTTGACAGCAAATAAATCTGCCACGTTAAACATGCTGAGGGTGTGGCTTTGGTAACTGAAAATAACCCTTAAATCTTAAGTGTATAATAGTTTTAATTGGTCAATCCAGCAGTTAATACCTCGATGTAAAGCCCCATCAATGATCTTCCTCAGTTGAGTATTATTAATTCAAAAACAGAACGGATTAAGTCCTAGTAGAAAAAGTTGGTTGGTCCAAACATTAATCGAAATGAAAATTACGCAAACTTCTACCATCCAATTCATAGAGCGAAGTTAATGCTAATAGCTGCATAGAAAGATCGACACAAGGACTTTACAATATAACCAACCAATTTTTAAAAAATAATAATAATAATAATATAGCGCGCATCAAATTGAAACAAAACAGCTAAGCAACCACAAGCACCGAAATGCATAATTAAAAAATAGGAATCGTAAAAAGAGTAAAGAGAAAAAGGAAATGACAACCGACCGGCAAGAACGACGTGATCGAAGGTGGTCTTGATACTCTGAAACTGGGGCAAAAAACTCGCCATTTTCACCGATCTATTGAGACCAACAGTCCATGAATCATCAATGGAGAGTGGCGATCGGCAATTCCACAATGCAAGAGTAGCAGGAAGAAATTGCAGGGAACACTAACCCACCCTCACCCTGTGTCTCAACTTCGCAGTGGAATTTTGCCTGGTTCCGTTGATATTGGGATCGATGGATTTGATTACCTGCGGATCCTGCCGTACCATGGATGATTCTTTTATTTTTTTATTTTTTATGTTTTATGTTTTTAACTCACGGTGAAAAAATCGCTCTAGTTAAAAACGCGAGTTTGAGTAAAATCAACGTTGAGCTCACCACCTATTAGGTGTCGCGTTTTATGTTGAAATATAATTTTTTTTTTAAAAAATATTAATCAAAATTTACTCACTAAAAACTAAGCATCGGTGCAATAAAACTTATTAGTACATAAAATATTTTCACTTATAATTCAACGCAAGCACGAATTCACCAACAAATCAAACAATCCAAACTAACAACCAGTTCAAACATCTAGGAAACTAATTCCGCTTCAAACAAAAGAAAAGTTTCATTAAAAATAACAAAAAATCAATCACATTAACGAAATTGAGAAAAAAAAAAATAAGATGTAATAAGAGATACCTATAGCATTCGAATGTAAGCCCAACTCTCTATGAGTCTGGGATTTCCAGATCTTCAATTAGGTTGTCCAGCTTTGTTATGTTTAAGCTCAAAATTTCAACAATATGAACTACAAATGTGTCTAAGTTTTGTGTCATATCCAATTGAAGCACTGTCCGTTCTTGGTTTAAATTTTTAGACCTCCTCAGTCATCATTAGTCTAGTGATAGTCTACAGAAATGCGAGCTTTGGTTCTTGACTTTGTAACTATTTGAATTTATGTTATTTCCTACTCGTTATATTGTAACCTATAGTAATCCAAAACTGTGATTTATCTACATTAGAATCCCTAATGCTATAAAATATTACTTGTTAGGAGTGTTATTAAGTTGGGCAATTCTCAACATTGTTAGGAGTATTACTTCTTAAAATACAAGAGTTGTCTATTACATTTTTAGGGTATAAACAATTGTATATATTAACATTTTTAAGAGTTGGCCTTGTTAAGTTTAATTTTGATTGAATATTTTATGGACACTGTGTTTAATTATTAAAATTCTTTCTGAATTCGCTCATTAGTTTTGCGATATAACGAGACTTTGTGATATGACTATGAATGTAAAGAAAGATCATTTGATAAAGGGATATTTCTTAATTTTTAAAATTTTTTAATATGATTATTGTGATGAGAGTGCAACCTATTGCGCCTCATAGTTATTTATGCCTTGCAGCTCGAGTGCATCTTCGTTGTGCCATTTGCTAATTCATGCTTATGGCCTGAGTGCACCCGTGTTACGCCGAATGATTATTTATGCCTATGGCCCGAACGCACCCTTGTTGCATTGTCCATGATTTCGTTGTAAGGGCACAATCTCATTGCACCGACATATTCTAAACTGGTGATAAGAAGTGCCTGTTGTTGCACAAAAATTTGTAATATTATTATGCTCGTTATTCACATTTATTTGGTCATTCATTTATAAGTTTACAAGATTTTATTCATGTTGTTATTGAAATATTTATTTTGAAGGCATTAATTTACAAGATCTTATTCGTGTTGCTATCTTTTCTTTCAAGCTTCGTTGCAGGTAGTGACTAGATGGTGTTGCATCATGTCACGGACATGGAATATGGGTTTATTATTCTTGCATTTAAATTAATATTGTTGGGTTGTAACATATTTATCAAATAATTTTTTGTGTGTTATTTTAAGTAATATTTAAATAACATCTTGTTTTAAATAAAATAGCCATGGAATTATTTTTAATTATTTTATGTGTAAATATTTATTAAATTTTCACATTTTGTCTTAACATTCTGTGAATGGATACTTGATTCGTCTTCTACTCATAAGGTATGACAATCGTAATTTTGTTATTTAAAAGTTGAGGATGTTACAAATTATGTGTAACATATTTTAAAAAACAGAAGAAATTTTTAGATTTTAGA
>MAYD01776050.1:0-13278 GCA_001909325.1 Ruellia speciosa
AATAAGCTGAGCTATAAACCTTTCATGATAAGTTTCCAATTTGGAGCAGAGACGGGCCGTGAAATCCAAGAAGAAATAGTGTAGTGATGAACTTGCAATTACCCATAATTAAGATGGTACATACATGGAGAGCCAACAATCAAACTTTTCAACAATAATCACTAAAATGGATTAAAATCAATAAAATAATAATAATAAGGGCTCTTACATAGAAAGCAAGGCAAAACTGTGCATATGATATCTTTTCCACTTACCAGGTAACACTCTTGCAAGGATCAGGTAGAAGAAATGAAGCCCAGAAAAATTAGATCTTCATAATACCTTTCCTCCTCTTTATGAGTCCATTCATCAAAGAAATATAGGTGGACTTACTTAAAGCAACA
This sequence comes from Ruellia speciosa, assembly GCA_001909325.1. NCBI lineage: Eukaryota > Viridiplantae > Streptophyta > Magnoliopsida > Lamiales > Acanthaceae > Ruellia > Ruellia speciosa. Next base: position 384 of record MAYD01776050.1, read on the forward strand.
CCTTTCTCATTCTGTTCCATAAAGATATGCATGGCATCTTTGTACCGTCCTTCCACGCAAAGCTCATTGATCTGTTCTGAATAAGTTATGGAACTTAAACCAGAATCCTCTGAAGGTTCACAAGCAATATTTTGATCATGATCAGTCTGTTTCAAACATTGACCTATTTTATCCCTTTTTGAGGTCTTGGATAAAAGTTCCTCAGCTTCCTCAGTTCTCCCAGCATCATTAAGAGCACCGAAGATGGCTTTAACTGTATAACCATCGGGGCCTAATTTCTTTTCCTCCATTTCAGTAACAAGGGCGAAAGCTTCCTCCAGCCTGTGTTCCTTACACAAAGCAGTTATTAATGTATTGTATGTCACTGTATCAAGATTTTTTCCTTTGGAAACCCATGTTTTGAAGAGCTTGATAGCTTTTTCGAGCATCCCTTGCCTGCACAACCCTCGTAGAAGAATGTTGCAAGTATAGATATCAGGTCTAAATGACTTTTCAACCATCTGGTTGTGAAATTGAAATGCTCTATCCAAGTTCCCTTCCCAGCAGTAACCGTGTATAATGGTGTTGTATGTGGTCTCATCGGGAACCAATCCATTCTCCAACAGTTCATTCAACTTAGTTATTGCTTCATCTGTTTTGTTCGACTTGCAAAGTCCACCAATCACAGAATTATAAGTGATAATGCTAGGAATAATATCTTTCTTCTTCATTTCATCCCAAATCTTCATAGCTCTTTCAGCATTTTCTTCTTTGAAATACCCAACAATAACAGTGCCATAGCTCACTTCATCTAAAATGTAGCCCCTCTTATTTGCTGAAATCAACAACTCATAGGCATCCGCAAGCTTTCTCTCCCTGCAGAGATTGTGCAGAGCAGTGTTGAGTGTCACTGTGTCCATTTTCAAACCTTTGGCACCCATCTGATTCATCATTCTAAAAGCCTCCGCCAAATCACCTGCTTTACAAAATCCACTGATCAATGTATTGTAGGTGACACAATCTGGTGAATACCCGGCATCTTCCATCTTCAGGACCACCTCCTTGGCATCTTTCATCCTCCCTTCCTTGCAATACCACTTAATCATGATGTTGTGAGTAACCTCATTATGTTGCAGTCCTTTTTCCCTCATTTCATCCACCAACTTGAGAGCCTCCGAACTCCTTTTCACTTCAAAACAGCCATTTATCAAAGTGTTATATGTAATCACATCAGGTAACAACTTCAATTCCACCATCTCATCTCTCAACCTAAATGCCTCATCAATCCTCCCTGCACAACAAAACCCATTAATCAACATGTTATATGTCCAAACATCCGGCAAGAACTTATCCCGAGTCATCAATTCAACAATCTTAGCTGCATCTTTCAACATCCCCATCTTACAATACCCATCAACCAAAGTATTGTACGTATTCCTATTCGGGAAAAGGCCGTTGCTCTTCATTTCCAACAATAAATCACGGATATCACGCAACATCCCCTTCTTACCCAAGGCGTCCAATATCGTGTTGTAACTCGCATTATCTGGCTTACAGCCGAAATTATCCTCCATTGTCTTCAACAACTGCATTGCTTCCTTCAATTTAAATTCCAAACAGTACCCACGAATCAAAATGTTAATAGTAACCACATTCGGGGACACACCGAGCTTAATAGCATCATTAAACAGTTGTTTACAAGAATGTGTAGAGTGAGAAGAGGCGTTATTCTTCTTTACCAAAGAGCTGAGCAAAATGTTGAGGGTGTGCAAATTAGGGCGAACCCTATGGCGCTTCATTTTATTAAAAATCTGAACAGCGTGGTGGGGCAACCCCGAGCGGCAGTATGCGGCGACACATGTGTTGAGAAGGGCGTAGGTGGGTGGGGGGAGTGGCGGAGCCGGGTGGAGGAGGTGGCGGTGGAGGCGGTGGTTGGGGTGCTCGGCGCGGATTTGAGCGTGCAGAATGGTTTTGGCGTCGGTGAATTTGTGGTGGGAAATGAAGGAGGATAGGAGGGCGAGAAGAGGGGGAAGTGGGAGGGGGATTAGGGGTTTGTGGGATTGAGCCCAATTGAGGAAAGATAGGAGGGCGGAGGGGTGGCGGGAGAGGGCGGCGGAGAATAAAACGGAGTGGATGATCGGCGGGGAGAGGTGGGGAAGGTAGGGAGAGAGGGCGGCGTGCAGGGCGGAAGAAGAGGCGGCGGTGGTGGTGCAATCCTTGAGGATGGAGGTGATGGTGGAGACCAGTTGCGTGGGGGAGGCCGGCGACCCGGCTCCGGCTGCGGCTGCGGCGGCGGCTAGTGTAGTGGTGGTGGGCATTTTTCAGTTTGTACAGTCTGTTTTGGTGATTTGGGGGTGGTATTTTCATTTTTAGGGTCCTTTCAACCTTGGAGGTTGCATCCACCGCAGATTTGCTGAACGAAGGGGGTAAATTGTAATTTTGATCACCCGTTGAAAACCCATTATCAATTGTTTAAGCTTAAGATATACTGTAACCAAAGGCAATGTCACGGTGGGTGACGGGCATGGCAACATGCGGCAAACCTGCCAGGGGAGAGAATGAATTAGGGTTTCTAGTAGAAGAAAAATAGCATTGAAATTAATTTCATGAAGAATACTTTCTCGGTTCAATTTAATTTGCATAGTTAACATTATTCATATATTTTAATTTGACTATCATTTTATAATTTATATTTTAAAAAAATAGTCATGTGGAATATTGCTAAATTCATTTTAATGAGTATTTTCAAAATATCAACTTTATATATTTTTTATCTATTGATATTACGATATTAATAGTTAAAGATATGTCTCGATAAATATGTCATTGTCAAATGTTGCAATTAAATTGAAATGGATGAAGTATTTCGAAAATGACGAGAACTGAAGAGAGCCAAGGTTGGCATACTCTAATAGGATTTTGTCATGTTGGTCAGAACCACTATTCAGTATACTAGAGCTAAAAGAGATCATGTTGGCCATATTGTCATAATCGTCATGTTCATTATTGCCATGAATCCATATGTATAGATGTAACTTCGAATAGGGGAACAATGAAAATGGGGATAGGGGAGAAGACCGGCTACAACACATCCTTGGAAGTTGGAACCATCTCACTCTTGTTTGTAATGCTTTTGGTCAAACATTATTAAAGCGTTTCCAAACTCCAACAGCTGCCAACTTTGATTCAAGATCAAAACCTAATTTCTAATATTTTCTTAGGCTTTTGAAAGACAATAGCATAAGAAAATAGGAAAAAGAATGAACATCATTCAAAAGGGAAATTTGATTAATTGGAAAAAGATGGTCCACAACAACAACAGCATAAGTTAAAGTTTTAAATTAGTGAAGTGTGTTGATATTATTTTTATGCAATAACATCAGGATTTGATTTTTATACAATTACAACAACAAAAATCAAGAAATCGAATAAACAATAACAACAACAAAAGTAAAAGATGACCAACAACGACAACAACAAAAGTCTAAATTTTAAGTTGGTTAGAAGTGTTTCTATTTTTACACCATAACAATAACATGAATTGATTTACACAATGGCAACAACAACAGCAACAAAACTTAAAAGATTGAAATTGATCAACAACAAAAGTTAAAGATTATCAATAATAACAATAAAAATCAAAATTTTAAATTGGTAAAAATGTTGTTATTTTTACACAATAATAAAAAGAAGAATTACACTTTACACAAAATGTGCGAAAGACCAAAATGCTCAATTCAATAAGAACTATTAGATTTTATTTAATAATGATGAGACGGTCAATAAAAGTGCAGCAACTTTCTGGCCAATTTGGGCCAACACGCTATCAATCCCCACAGATACACCCCCATTGACGTTGGCCATATTGTTAATCAATTACGTTGAATGCCATTTTCCCAACCCCAATCTTATCAAATAATCCCATTTTTCCCCACAACAATAGGACATACACGAACATATATTTTCCAAGCAATGCATTTATCAAATTCAAAGTCAATTCAGCTTCGGAGTAATCAATTTTTTGTAGGGGTATTGGATAGTTACTTGTAAACGAGGGATGAAAATGCAAAATTTTCAAGTGTTAAAGACTTAAAAGTAAAAATTTAGATAAATCCAAACAAATGAGGTTATTTTCATTTTTCAGGATACATGATTTTATAATTCATTCTAAATTTTGAAAGGTAAATTTATATACTTTAAAAATTATTAAGGTATTTTGTCCTTGTTCATGACCAATGCTGAAAAATGCCCGGAATACTAGTCAATATTTCCCATTCTAGGAGCCACTAATGTTATAAGTATAAAAATAAAGAAAGATTTGGAAATTTTCAAATCTAAAAAAAAAAAAGAGAGATAAAAATTGAAGACAATCATAAACTTACAAGGACACACGTAAAACGCAGCACTAGCGTTACTAAATCACTGAGCATTCATTGCACGGCAGTTCTCATTTGAGGTATTTCACCATGTATGGGCCTTGGAGCTCGTAACCCAACTTTCTGTAGTAATGTCTTGTTCCCACTCCTGAAATTACAGCTATCTTATTCGACCTGTGTTCTCTAACTGCAATGCGTTCTGCCTCTTCCATTAATAGCGTACCATAACCTTGGTGCTGCAGTTTATCAGCATCTCGTCCATGAACAGGAACTGCAGTCCCGTACACATGTAACTCGCGGACGATGGAACACTTCCCAAGGAGCTCTGGGCAAGTTACATTCCGCCCGCATTTCCGCAGACGCAATAACCCAACAAGTATGTCCTGCATGCAAACCCGATATTATCATGTACATAACAACGAATGCCTGATTATGGACATTTGATGAATGGCATTGTATTCGAACATATCCTGGTATATAATATGACTAATGGCGCATCAAAGTGAGATGGGAGGGGAATATAATTTGTCATCCTTAACAATTCTTGTTCTCCAAAAACACCAAAAGAAAATATTTATCTTAATTATAGGAGGAAGAATAAATAAATATGAAATTGGCGCACCTGCCGTGTGTCTTCATATGAAAGAAAAGTTTCCCAGCCCTCATTTGCAGCATAATCACGGCGAACAAGCTGAACTTCATCTGGCCTTATTTTATGGTGAATGTCCTAATTATTTTGTCCAATGGAACATCAATTTGCTGCATCTACAAATCAAAGAACAATGAGATGGAAAGAAAGTTTGTTCAATTACCTGGATACCTGCTTCACGTGTTCGAACATCTCTGCATTTCAAGCCCAAATCATCCATGCGCGCTAAAGCCAGTTCTCGAAGATTTCCCTTCTCCACCCCAGAAGTAACTAGAGGCATAGGAATATCTCGCTGAACTCGATATACACGAGTCCAAGGAGGAACCATTGCTAGAATTCGAGCTATGATGTCCACTAGCTGTTCAGGGGGATAATTTCTATACCTGTGCATAATTACAACAGTAACCACATTAGTAGCATTTTACAGGAGTTCACCAGAGTACATTGACTGCCAGATGAGAGAACTTGAAAATTACCTTCCAGTTTTCCAAAGTTCATAAAGTCCAGTTCCACGAATCACTAGGGTGGGATAAATTTTCAGCCCATCAGCTCTAAACCGAGGACTTTCAAAGAACTCTTTAAAACTTTCCAAGTCTCTTTCAACCCCAACATTTGGAAGATCAGGCATCATATGAGCAACTACCTAGTATAACATGCACGATGCATCTATCAGGAAGCATAGAAAACAAAGATAATAGCCAGCATGAATCATGAAACACCGCAATCATGAAACACACAGAAACAAAAGATAATGGTGACACTATTACAGGGCATTGGGCATGCACAAGATTTGTTGGCATTTACCGTTTAGCCACCTGTACGCTCCCAACCGCAATTTGCAAATTCCCTTACTCAGAAAATTTAGTAGATGACATTGTGCTGTATAATATCCATTTGGTTTTATATGAACAATCAAAGATGTACTTACATGCAAAAAAGGTTAACATCCCCACCATAAGTTCAAGCTAATGGCAAGCGAGATAAAGAAAGAAGCTACCCTATGTGTAAAACCTTGCCGCGGGAGAGTCTTTCTCCAATGAGAATAAAGCTTAAGTGTCAAATTTGAAATAAAGCATCGAGTACCCTCTACCTTGGAAATAAACCACATTATTCCAAATAAGACAGATGGTCTACATTGGGGATTGGGTCTCAACAGTATTATAGAATGGTCTTCTGATCAAAGACACTGTAGCTGTATTCCATGGACTGCTCAGTGAATTCATAAAGTTAACTGTGAAATCATTTTATTCTATTAAGCTTGTAAGATTTTGCAGAGTGTTGAATCTGCATTGGTTCGCTTACATTGGTTTATGCTATGCTTGGTTTATCAATTTTGGCAGGGAAAAGAAAGTACAGAAAAGGAAAAGGAAAATAAAGAAATATAAAGTCTCATTTATTCTTTGGTTTAAGAATTTTGAGGTGGATAGAAAAAATATTCAAAAAATAAAATCAACTTAAAACTAACAATTCATTATATGTTTATAAAATACTACCCCCGTTTCTTTTTAAGTGCAACATTTCTTTCTGCCGTTTGCCAATGCACAATTTCAACCATTAATATTGTTAATAATCGATAGATAAAAAATATATAAAGTTGATATTTTGAAAATATACATTAAGACGAATCTAACAAGACCCAACATGACTATATTTTTTCTTAAATATAAGCTTAATGATAGTCAAACTAGAGTGTGTGAACAGTGTAAAAGTCAAACTATATCAATTAAAAAAATAGTACTAGAAACTATCTTAAAATAGAGGAAAATTTGTTTTTTCCTATATTACGTTCTGTTTATAAACCAAACAGGGAATCCAACAATTTCTTTTCCCCTTCATCTCCAAATTCAACAAACCAAACATAATACTACTATTATTTTGAAACTGAGGCCTTTCCTACTTAGGAGGCATTTGACTCATCTTGAACTGGACATGGTATAGGGTTTGGTTTGATTCCAAATTCTTATATATGATAGTAATGGAAATAAAGCATGTGGGATTCACCCCAATGCCCTCTTGCTAAATCCCTGTTAGTTGTTAGTGTTCTAAATATGAAGGCTCAGTTAGTACTTTATGACAAAAACATACAAAAACACAGAACCATAAAATACCTTGAACCCAGCATCCTTTGCCAAGCAAAAGCAATCAGCCACAGCTGCTACAGTATGCCCCCTATTCGTGTCAAGTGCAACATCCTCATATGTGCTTTGTACCCCAATTTCCAGTCTTGTACAACCATAGGAAAGCATCTGCCTCAAATGAGGTCCAAGGCAGTAGTCTGGTCGTCTAATATTTCAAAACAAGGTACACTTAAATCCTAGAAGAGAATTTATTCACATAAAAATAAAGTAATATAAATCACTTAAATGACCTAGCATGTTTAGTTGAATGTAAAGTCAACAATTTGGCCAACAGCTACAAAAAAAGGGGACCAGAGATGGTTCTCCTTATCTGACTTATGAGTTAAAGTATCAACGTAAGCAATTTCAGCTAGTCTACACACAATCGGACAAACCCATAAGGGAAATGCAAGAAATTCTTTGTGTGTGCCAACAAGAGCAGGGTAAAGGAAAAGAACATTATTTGCATCTTACGTTTCAATTGTCATTCCAATGCACTTTGTTGCACCATGCTCAGAATAGGACACTGCTTCTTCTACATTGGCAGATGTATGCCCAGATAATGCATCATGAAGATTCCTAATAAAGTAGTCGCGGTAGTCTGATGGCAATGACATAAAAGTACCACCCATCAAAATGAATTCAACCTGTATAACATAACAACCATTAAAGTTTGAAAACCATAGAATATTGTGTTAATCCAGTGCCAAAGTTTGACCCTGTGGATCCCAGAACATACCTTGTCAACACTATGACCCAACCTCTTAAGCTGATCAATCCTGCTTCTTGCCTGGACATAAGGGTTGTATCTAGAACACAGAGAATCATGAAAGTCAAATTATTTATGCGCTTACATTTCTGGAATAGGGAATTAAAACCAATCCTCTAATCAGCAAATATCTAACAGCTCAACAGTCTAGCATAAAATAACTCCTCAAGCAAAATCGAACAAAGAAGTGGTTGTATTATTGGCAAGTATCTTCCAGAGTAACCAATTCAGAAATGAATTCTGCTAGTAGTTGTTAGTTGTTATGTTGCATGACATGACAGAGGCTCCAAAGCATGTCCAGCAGCAAAATTGTGCCATAGGTAAGTGCCTTACCAAGATGTGCATCTATAATTAATATAAAATAAATAAATAAACAAAAAGGAGGATTAAGAAAGTCGTGGTTACCAGGAAAAATTCCACTTTATACTGTCTTCATTGTGTGTCCTTTTACTTCTTTTCTCCCTTCTTATTCATTTTTCATGCTTGAGTCTATTTCTTCCAACAATTCTTTCAGTTTTATGCAATTAAGTTAATAAGAAATAGAGATTTAATATATGTTGATATTATTGTTATATAATAATTTTTTTAACTGACACTAACTTACTGCAATTTGGTTTAAATAATTATATTCCACCATTCTTTAATTTGCTAAGAATAATTAACATTATAGATACTTCACTCATTTAATTTTACATATATACTCCCCCCATTTGTCAAAAATTGCAACACTTAGTATGGCAAGCATTTTAAGAAATGGGGTTTTGGGGGGTTTTATCAGTGGATGAAGCCAGAAAATATAGCATTTTTTTAATAGTGGAGGAGAAAAAGGTGCCAAAAAAAGGAAATGTGACAAGTTTTGGTAAAAAGAGGAAGTATAATTCACACACCACCCTATGACATTGACTACCTGAATTATTTCCTATATTAATCCCTCTTGTGGAAGAATTTATACACTAATATGAAAAAATCAAAAATATAACATTGGAAACTGATGGCTGAAACAAGCATCAAGTTTTAATGATCACATTTCAGCACACAGAATGCTGTGAGTAAGAGCAATTGAAATAGAAATCGACGAGCATGAGAATCTTAGACCATGGAACCTAGTGCTCAAAATGGCACATCCTAGATGGAAATTGGGAGAAGAAAATCAGCCAAGTGCACCACAATTTTGTTCTATTTGCACCTAAATGCAGAAATATTGCTGTTTGGGTATTAGAGAGAACATCAATTTTGCTTAGCATTGTCTCATGAACAAAAGATGCTCATTGTGACCAAAGGATCTGAAGCCAGAGGACTAGTTTGTGAATTCTTTGTTCATCAATAACATATAGAAGACACAGGATTGCATAAATCAGGGCCCACTATTTGGTTAACAATTTGATTCTGACAAACATTTTATCTGCCCCGCAACATATTTCTTATATTAATGATCCCAACCAAGGTGATCTCCGGATACAGGGTTCAATGCACACTGCACACCAGGATTACAATAGAAAGGATTCCCTCCTCAAGCCTCAAACTCAAAAAAATAATAGTAATGTATATCCCAAAGAAAGACCATACACACTTCAACCGGAACATGTTGTTTCCGGTCTGGTTTTCATCTACAAACATGTCTGCTGGAGCTGGGTCAGTGCTTACTTTCAGCTATCGCTTACCAGATTCTAGCATCTGGTTTCTTCAGTTCAGACAACCCAGCAACCCATAGCCTAGGATTTTGTTAACTGGGAATGTGAATTGTCCTGTTCCACATGGGTCTTTCTAATTAAAGTGAATGTCATCGCATGAACTTTCAAATGCAGTATGGAGAAGATCTTTGGTATCCAACCAGTGAACATACTAGTGGTGATAGCAACTTCTAGTAGAGACTATCAACAACCAAATTACATGAAAGAATTGCAATGACCAGGAAATTCTGTGAAAGATATGGTTTATCAATGCAAAGCATAGAATAAACGAACCAAAAAGTTCATATTCATGTTTCATTTGTTAAGTTATTCTAACATGTTTGTGTTCTGTTGTTTACTTTTCAAAGACTAAATCAAATTTGTTCCGTTGTTCGGTTCATTTATTTTAACAAACCATTCATGAAAGTATTTGTGTTATTTGGCAGAATTAAATAAAAGTTATACCATCTTGTCATATCGTATAGTATAAAAAAAATATTACACAAGATGAGACCTATTCTAACAAGTGGACTGAATCAAAGACCATGGTCCAAAATCAAAAAATAAAAATAACCCACTAAATCATTGTCTATACAAATAATAATAAAACAAACAGATTAGCTTAGTAAGAATATTTATCTTCCAATAGACAAAAGGACAAAAAATCAAAGATCATAGCCACCAAATACAATAAACTTATGTCTCTTATCCAATTTTCTAAATATGAATGAAGAACAGTTGAGCAAGAATTCAACTCAAATACATGCATCCTCTTAACATCTATCCCCTCTAATTTATATTAATTATCAATGTTTATCTCGCGAACATGTTCATGTTCACTCAATGACGCAATGAACCAAATTATTTTTTCTGTTTGGTTCGTTAGCATTTCCAACGTGCACTTCACAAACACATAAACCAAACCAGAGCAAGCATTTGAAGTTCTCAACTCATTTAACAGCTCTATGCAAAGGGTACTATACAAGTTACAACTCAAAACAATCATCTAACTCCAACTCAAACAACCATCAACTCATTTTCTCATTCAAGGCACTAGTGGCAAATCTATGCCCAAACTAGCCTATTTTGAAAAATTAAGAATAAGAACTATATTGCATGCCACCAAAACATGAAACCCAATCAAGCATATTGGTACCACATCACCAAACCAATTCCACAACACATTAAGCTCAAAAAATTTAATCAATAAATGCCATTTACTATTACAAACATTGCAATCACATTCATAAATTTTAACCAAAAAAACAAATCCAAAAGTGGCAGCATGTCAATGTACGAGTGCTTTATGTTTATCCCCCAAAAATATCCGAGATAAAACAGTGCACCAGGAGATGTGAAATACATACAGGTATAGCCATCTTTCCAAAGCGAAACAAAAGAAACACCATTCTACTATGTGGACATTACTGGTGGAGAAGAATAATTGGTGGCAATTCAGTGGCGTAAGTAGGCCAAGTCTCTGAAATCGGTAGTAAATTACTCCAGCTAGAACCCTGAATAAGGGTCCCAACAATGCCCGCACGATGTGAATGCTTAGCTAAGGCCGCACAGCATCTATAAACCCTAGCAATAACCTCCGCCATTGCCCAATGCATAGCCGTATAGACATTGAAAAAACCAATCTCAAACATAACACTCACATACCATTACAGTTAAGCAGCAACCACCACTCAAGTAGAATAATCCTTATCAAAGCAAAAAAACCCCATAAACATTCAAGCAACAAAGAGAAATCAGAAGGAGCAAATACCTTAAGAAAACCAAAACAACACAAAATTTCAATAAGCAAAAGTTACCTTGCCCTAATTGCTCTCATGCTGGTAGGCTCATATCCCGTATAACTCTGCGTACTGTACTCGAAATCCGAATCAGGTCCCCCGGGACAATACACGCAGATATTCCCCGTGGTTGCAATATGAGGGCAGCGGTGTGGCTTGGACATAACTGCGACCACCGCAATCCCCGATGCCGTTCGAACGGGCTTTGCTCGGAGTTTCGGAAGTAGGACTTCCTTCTCAGACTCCGGCAGCGCCGCGATCATCTCAACGAGTTTGGGCGCCTTGGATAGACCATACTTCCGGCAGGCTGCGGATTTGATTGCGTTCAAGTCGACGTCCTGGCCTTTGCGCGAGAGATCGACCATAGTGGAAACAATTTCCGCTATTGCTTTGACCCGCGCTTCTTCTTCGGATAGACCGTGGGAGATGACTCCGCCACGGCCTGGCCGGGGGAGCTTCCGGGTTTCCGCTACATCCGCCGCCGCCATGGTTAACAGCTACAGAAACTCTTCAGGCGGCAGAGAGGTTTTAGTTTTGAGAATTTTAGATTCAGTTACCACTATTTCGCAGCGTTTACTGGTACATACCGCGGTACTAAAATTACAAATTTACAAAATTACCTTCTTGAATAAAATTTAAATTTTTAACTGATAAGTCTTAGTCAATTACCAAACACAATACAGCAGCCCCTAATTACCTTTTGTCATTATTCAGCCTCGCCCCAAGTGAAAAGGGAGACAGGCAATTCCTGATCGCGCCCCGACCCATCCCCAAGTGAAAAGGGTGGCGGGCAAGAGGCGCCCTCTCCTAGGTCGGGCGTGAGCAGGCACGTTGCCAAAGTTGCCCCCTCAATATTTTTTTATTTTTTTAATAATTTTTTAAAATTTTAATTAATTTTTAATTACAAAATTTATTATAATTTAATATTATTAATTAGAATTAATTATGAATTCTTGTAAAATTATTAATTATTAACGTTAATCTAAAGAGGTATTATTTATTGGTATTAATTGATCACATATTAGTTAACTTTTCGCGCTAAATATTTGGTATAAATACTATGAACATATTGATAATAAAAGTATTCATTCCAAAAAGTTATCTATTGTAAATCGATTTAATATTAACATGCAATATCATTGTACATACTGTTAATCAGAACTAAAGTTCATTATCAGTTTATCCCATTTTAAACCTAAAACCTAATTCATGGTGGAGGCGTCTGAGCCAATTTTTTTTCTTTTTTTGTTTTTTTGCGAATGTTTCTACATTTAATATGTATAGGTAAATAATACAACACATTTCAATATTATAGAACCAATGTTGTTTGAATTTAATTTTAAAATTGTAAAATTTAATTAAATTTAATAATTAATTATCAATTATGATTAATTATGATTTTTTGTAAAATTGTTGATTATTTGTGTTAGTTGAAATAAAAAAATAGTATTTAGAATTATAAAATCATAGTTAATTACCGTTAATAATTATCAATTAATTAATAATTATTTAAGAGTTAAGACTAATTAAGAATTT
>MAYD01776080.1:0-23708 GCA_001909325.1 Ruellia speciosa
ATTTATTGCAATATTTATTAATTCCCTTTTCAAGCAATTTAAATTATTTACCTCTTGTTCATGCAAGCTAATTTAAATTATTTATTTCCTGTCATGGAAATTGGTTTTGATCTATGAATGATCTTGTTTGTTGATTATGTGTTGTGCATTGCCATATGCATAATTAACCCTGCATGAACTGGTGATTATCTGTAAGATACTAAGCCTGCTAAATACGGTCAAGTGATTTATAATATCCTTGTATCGGTTTAGATACGGCAGAATTACAGAAGAATTATACGGTTAACGAATTACCTAATGCATCGCATTAAAAGACGTAATTACGTAAACCAGAACAAAGAGTGGCATTTCTTTTATAGCTTCTGGGGCGTATCCTCTTAAGCTTGGACCACTAGGGAATTTAGTTCACAATTTATACTGTCTTACTCAGGAGGGTAGCTCCCTTACACTGAGGTTTACCAGTAATTTAAGGATAGTTGGATGAGAAAGTGTCGAGACCCCGACCTCTCTCTACTTTGAGATGTGTACTAGCAGTTTCACGTATCTATCGGTACGATTGGAGCACGCATTATAGTTCCTCTCATACCTTATACTGGGATCGCCACTGGACTGTTACGTTGACTGGGTGATTCCATCCGTGCAGAACTGTTGGTTGTTCTTAATTGGATTTTAAGGATAAATCAGACACCAAGTGGGGTTACTGATTATCCAAGCCACTCTTTCTTTTCAATTGCTAAGTTCCCAGACTTGTGGGGTACGCTAAGTGGGGTCTTCTCAACGGGTGCTATGCACGTGGTATTGGACTCCTGAGATGTACCGCAAGTTGAGCCGAGGGCTTAGTAACTAACCATGTATGGAGTCATGGCTAGCAGCTCCGTGCAAACCACACATGGCACTGTTGAACCCAAGAGGGTTCAGGTGATGCTTGTTGCATGAGTTTTAAATCATGATTTTAAGTTGCCGCTTATTTCTGTTTTAGCTCGTGCATTCATGAAGCATTTTTCACAGATACTTGTTGCATCAAATATCTTGATCAACCAGTTGGATTTTCACATATGGAGGTATTACCAACTCGGATGCATATTCATTATTTATATGCTTAACTTGTTGGTAGATATTTCATACTTAGTCTCGTGACTAAGGATGTTGTTTTATGCATCGCAGGTTTGGAAGAGCAGGGGGACATACCTCCAGCTCAGTGATAGGGGAATCGAGTTATTACTCGATGGATTTCTTTTGTAAGGATTGAGAGAACCACCTGTTAGTATTGCCTGTGCTAACATCGTTTTTGGTTGCAGGATTTTAACTTTCTGTTCTCTCAAAACCTTGTAATTCATTTTGTATCGGCTTGTATTTAAATGGCCGAGTCCCGGTGTGGGACAATACAGTACTTTTGGGATGTAATAATTTATATTTTATATTACTCCACTTTATGTGTTTATTCCGAGTATGATGGCGGAGATCGGAGGGGACTTTGCTTCCTAAACATTCCGCGACTCTGATAGGATGAGATGATTAAGGAGCCTGAGCACCGAGCTTGAGTTGGGATTAGGCGTAGAATCTCAATTTAAGTTAGGTGTGGCGGTAACGTTTTCTGATTAAGGAAATCGGGGCATTACAGTCAAGCTGTTGGGTAGAAGAATTACAGCCAACACCCTCTTCAACCGCCTGCATGAATTATGGAAACCGACGAGTACCCTGAACATTCTGGAACTCGAAAATGGATACTTTGAAATCCGATGTCCGTCGATCGAGGAATGCCACAGAATCCTGGCCGGGGGCCCATACGTTATCTTTGGGAAAACACTGTCAGTACAACCATGGACTCCACAATTCAGCACCTCGGAGCCATACCCGACGACGGTGGTAACATGGATCTGTCTACCAGGGCTCCAAACTATGTGGTACCAGCGTAGTCTGATGAAAGAAATTGGGGGAATGCTGGGGAAAGTCCTTCGGATCGACTTGGCAACTGAGTTGAAGGAAAATGCACGATTTGCTAGAATGGCAGTGGCAGTCGATCTTAGCAAACCCCTAGTCTCTAAGATAAAATTACAGGACCGGGTTCAGCGTGTTGTTTATGAGAACCTTCCATACATTTGTTTCCAATGTGGGAGGTACGGTCACATCAAAGAGGCTTGCCCGGAGAAGGATGAGTCATCAAGGGGATGGCGAACAGGCACCTCCGGCGGCAGCACCACCGTCCCTTTCGCATAGGGTGGTGGCCGAGGCTTACGGTGACTGGATGACCGTGACTCGGAATCCCCGGAAGAATTTAGGAAAGTGGATCAAAACCCCGTTAACTGTGAGGGAGGATCGAGATTTTGTGTGCTTGATAAGGAAATGGAGATCGAGGAGAATCAGCCACAAGGGAGTATGGATGGAAATCCCCGTAAGGGTAGCTCTAATGGCAGTAAGATTCCAATGGGGGAAGATAATACCATAACTAAGGAAAAGGACCGTGGGGATCAGGATTTTCCAATAAGCCCAGTACGGCCCAACCCACTTTTTGAACTGGGGCCAAGTGATGTTGGTGGACGGATTTCTCAGGGGGCTCACAACTCTGTTTCAACTGAAAAGGAGACGAGACTAGTCATTAGGCCTAGCGGGGCTGGCCCGCATCAAGGGGTGGGCTCAACTCTCGACCCATCCAAATTTGCCCAACTTTGTAAGGAAATTGGAGCCCCCACTTCGAGAGACAGAAGACCCACGCAGAGGGAAAAATCGAGTACCATCGGTCACCCTTCTCCTGTCCTCTCCCCCGAATTTCACACCTTTGCAATCGTCCAGGAGGATGATCTATTGACTGGTAAGCCGAATAAGATGGCGTCGATACAACAGGGGAAGAGTGATGTGTCGCTCCGGAAACCCTTATTGGAACTTCACACCCCCAGGAACACAAAATTGCCAACGATGGGTGTTAAAAAGAAAGGGCGGAAACTCAAACAGCCGGCGAGTGCTAGGATTCTGGTGGCCAAAGCGATGAAGTTACTTACGGATGACATTGCTAGCCAAACTCGGTGCACACCGGCGGAAATAGGACTGGGTGACAGTCCGATTGACTTGATGGATGATGAAGTGGATCCGCATATGGCGGCATGAACCGAGAAGGTTTGTTTTTTAAATTATTATTTTTGTTGTTTAAAGCTTTTCTGTGGAATGTCCAGGGCTGTGGCCTGGTGTAAATGTTATATTTAACACAAATTCCTGCAAGCGTACAGGTGTCCAAGTAGTAATCTGGATAAGTACCAGGTCATATCCACAGGGAATGAACTGCTGTGGATATGAACTGAAATAGGCTAATTAAATTTACGAATTCTTGTAGCGAGAAATAAGTAAAATTTACAAGTTTGAAGATTGAATATTTTTTACGAATTATGATGCAGAGACAAATTAAGAAATCAAGTTGCAAATCAATTTCCAATACTTCAAAACACGGATTTCACAATCTGATAAAAACGAGATCCCTAGATTTCCACTATTTTCTTTATTTAATTTGATTCATTCACAATCAATTTAATCAAGACAAGGTCCTAGGATTCTAGACAAAAAGTATCTTTCCAGATCTCTTATTATCTATCCTACGGTAGGCATGCTAAATGGTTCCCTCAACAAGTTCTCCCATTACGCTAGTCATTAATTCGAATTGTCTAACTGCATTCCTTCCGGACATGACAGATAGAATTATATCCCACATCACAGAAATGGCCAGTTTCACAGATCTACAATTATATTCGAAATAAATGAACCTTAAATTGAAGAAAACAAGTAGAATTCAAAATATCATTCAGAAAATAGCAAAAATCTAGGGTTGGTACTTAGCCACACATGGCTTCAATCACAAAATAATTCATCAACGAGAAATTCAAATCACAAATATAAAGCATGAAAAATAAACCCCCTCGGTGTAGATTCGTTTTCTCCTTCTAGATCTGATGAACATCTTCCTTGGATTTGGATTGAATGGAGCTCTTGATGGAAATCCCTTCAATGGATGGAATGGAAATAAAGAATGAAACCCTTTTTTTTACTCTCTCTCTGACTGACTGCTCTCTCCTGAATCCGCACACCTCTATTTAAAGGCAAACCCTATTTTTTTCCTGGGCCTGCGTCAGTCTTCAGATTTAGGGTCTGCGCGGACCGCGGTCAATCCCGCGGTCAGGGGACCGCGGGGAAATTTTAATTCTGCCGCATCCGCTATCAGGGGTCGCGGTCGTCCCGTGGTCATGGGACCGCGGCTCACCGCGGTCGAGCCACGGTCAAGAGACCGCGGGGGTCTCTTCAGGCTGCCAATTCTGCTTGAGTTTCCGGATTCCTTGCACTACCTTGCGGAGTATCCAAGTCTGAAAACTTAAAAACACATCAATTTGTCCCAACATAGCATCAAAACCTATAAGACACTCAAATTGGCTCAAAGTCATTCATTTCAAGTAATTGACATCAAGATCATTCCAAAATTTATTCGAAAATCCCTTAAAATATTGACTAAATGCTTAACTTTGGTAAGGCATCATGGCCACCCTCGTTTTGCTCATTTTTTGAAGGAATACACCGATGAGTGTAGACCCGACCTTGTTGCTCTTCTTGAGACTCGGATTAGTGGTGTAAAGGCTGATAACGTTATTGCTAAGCTGGGGTACCGTTGGTCCCATCGGGTGGAAGCTAGGGGATTTGCTGGGGGTATTTGGCTCTTGTGGGGGGATACCATTGTGGTGGACATCCTTAGAAACCATAACCAGATGATCCATTTGAGGGTACTCAGCCAAAGCAGTGGAAATCCTTTCTTCTTAACAGTGGTGTACGGCAGCCCTCAACACAACACTAGGATTTGACTATGGGATCAACTCAGTGCCATTGCAGATACTATGACCGGACCATGGGCTATTGGGGGGGATTTCAATGCTTTCCTTCAACCACATGAGAAGATGGGGGGTGTCCCGGTTAGTCGGGTGTGCCGCTTATTCAATGAGTTCATGTTCAACTGTAATTTGAAGGATATGGGTTTTGTTGGTCCTCAGTTTACTTGGCAGAGATCGGGAGTAATGGAGAGGCTGGATAGGTTTATCTGCAATGGGAAATGGGATGAACTCTTTTCAGATTCAGTGGTCCAACACCTCCATAGACTGAAATCGGACCATCAACCTCTTTTGCTTGATACAGGAAGCTGGGTCAATCAGGGTACGATGAAACCATTCTGGTTCTTCTTGGGATGGCTCCAGTATGAACGTTTGATGGCCTTGTCCTTGCTCACTGGAAAAATGACATTTCTGTTATGGATACCTATCGAAGCTGACAGCGATCATCCGGGAATGGAATAAAGTGATCTTTGGCAACATCAAAAGACGGAAAGAAAAACTTATGTCAGAACTTGGACGAGTACAGAGCGCTATGACTAGGAATATGACGGAGAGGCTCAGTGTGATTGAAGCTAGGATCCAGAATGAGTTGGAAGGAATTCTCGATCATGAGGAACTCCTATGGAGGCAAAAATCTCGTTGTGAGTGGATTGGAGATGGGGATCGCAATACTAAATATTATCATTGCCGGACAATGGTGAGGAGAAGAAAAAACAGGATCCAAGCACTGAAGATCCAAGATGAGTGGTGTAATGATAAAGAACAGCTAAGAGGAGAAGCAGTGGATTTCTATAAGAAGTTGTACTCGGACAGTGACATCACAGTCGGGTCATTTCCCATCAGAAAGATGTTCCCAGCAATGAATGTAGCTAATTACCAAGTGCTTGATAATGCAATCTCAGAAGAGGAAGTGAGGAAGGCTTTGTTTGATATACACCCATTGAAGGCTCCTGGGATCGATGGATTTCAAGCACAATTCTTCCAGAAAATGTGGCCGGTTGTTGGCAGTGACATTGTTACGTTGGCGAAAGAATTCTTTGTAGGGAAAGGTTTGGACCCGAGGCTTAACAAAACTCTTCTGGTACTGATCCCGAAGGTTGAGGGACCCGAATACTATGCTCAATTCCAGCCCATTAGCCTATGTACGGTTCTGTACAAAGTCGTTACTAAGACCTTGGTTAATCAACTGAAAGTGGTGATGTCGAAGCTGATTTCCGATAACCAGACGAGCTTTGTTGCACAGCGGAGTATCACTGATAATGTCATCATTGCTCAGGAAGTTCTTCACTCGATGAGGACACAGAAAGGAAAGAAGAAATGGATGGCTATTAAGGTGGATCTGGAAAAGGCCTACGATCGCTTCCGATGGGACTTTCTGGAAGACTCTCTACTGGATGCTGGACTATCGGATAAGATGACTACGGCCATTATGGGTTGTGTATGGTCCACATCGATGCAGGTCTTATGGAACGGAAGTCTCACGGAAGAGTTCCAGCAGACTAGGGGAGTTCGACAGGGAGACCCTATTTCTCCCTATCTTTTTGTGCTGGGAATGGAACGTCTCGGCCACAGTATTGAGACGGCTGTGAGGGAAACTCGATGGCAGCCCTTCAAATTTAGTCGTACGGGTCCAGCCTTCTCCCATCTCTTCTTTGCGGACGACCTTGTTCTATTCTGTGAAGCTAGCGAAGAGCAAGCGAAGGAGGTCAAAGCGATCCTTAACCAATTCTGCTACTTCTCTGGACACAAAATTAGCAACAGCAAGACGCAAGTCTTCTTCTCGAGGAATACCGTGGAGGAGGAGGCCAAACTGATCAGTGAGAGGCTTGGCTTCACGAAAGTTGATAACCTCGAAAAATATCTCGGGGTGCCCTTACTTCACCGGAGAGTGACTAAGGACCACTACAAGTTCATTGTGGAGAAGGTGAGGAATAGGCTCAGTGGCTGGGAGGCTCGAAGACTATCTATGGCGGGGAGAGTCACACTCGCTCAATCGGTACTCCTTGCCATTCCGAACTACTTTATGTAGTCAGCACTCTTACCCAAAGGTATTTGTGATGAAATTGAGAAGCTGGCTCGGAACTTTGTCTGGGGTTCATCGAAGAATGGAAAGAAGGCAACTCTTGTTAAATGGTCAGCGATTTGTCAACCAAAAGCCATGGTGGTCTGGGACTCAGAAACCTTCACACGCAGAACAAGTCCTTCATGCTTAAGCTTGGAGTGGCGATGGTCACAAGCCCACATAAACTCTGGGTCAAGATTTTGCGGCATAAATATCGAGTCAATGAACAGTGCCCGATGTCTATCAAGCGGACACAATCCTCCCACCTCTGGCGAGCGTTGAGCAGTGTGTGGGATGACTTAAGAGAGCACATCGTGTGGAAGGTGGGAAAAGGTGAAACGATCAAATTTTGGGAAGATAACTGGATTCCGGATATGGGTGCTTTGAAACAGTGTAGCAAACTACCGAATGAAATCCGATCGGAGATGAGAGTTATTGAAGCCATTGGTCGAAACGGGTAGTGGGACTGGACTAGACTCCATAATTGGTTTGATGAGGAAACGGTTTGTGCTATAGCAGCTATTCCCCCGCCACACGTGGGGGCTTCAGCCGATAAACTAGGCTGGCAGTTTAGAGGAGACAATAAATTCAGAATTTCGGATGGATACCAGCTCATGTATCAAGATCGCTGGGATGGTGAATCGAAGATATGGAACCTGGCATGGAAATATACAGGTCCGCAGAGGATTAGACAGTTTCTTTGGTTGTTGCTTCGAAATTGCATTCTTACTAACAAAGAAAGATGCAGGAGGAGTATGGCTAGTTCGGCAGCTTGCAGTCTTTGCGATGGGAGGGAGGAAGACGTGCTCCACGCAATCCGAGATTGCACGCTGCCTAAGACCTTCTGGATGACTGTGGTCCCAAATCGCAGCCACGACAAATTCTTTGAACTGGGAATGTATGAGTGGATTGAAGCTAATATTCTCGACACGTTAGGGATAGGAAAACCTAGCATTAATTGGACAACTCTCTTTGGGGTTGCGGTATAGAAGCTGTGGGAGTCTAAGAACCTTGCAGTCTTCAGAGGAGAGATACCTACCGTGCAGGGGGTCATGGCCTAATGTATTTCCTGGATCGCAGTATTCAAAGGTCTAATGCAGTGAGGCAACAGCGTGGAAATGATGAGAGATGAGAGGGTAAATGGAAACCCCCACCAGTTGGATGGATTAAGTTTAATACTGATGGTGTTGTGGGAATGAATGGCAGGTGGGCTAGTGCAGGGGGTGTCGCTCGAGACCATTTTAGGCAATGGATTGTTGGGTTTCATAAATCGATCGACAGTGGTTCTCCCCTAACAACCGAACTTTGGGCAATCATGACGGTAGTGGAGCTCGCGGAGGAAAGGGGAATGCGCCAAATTATTATTGAAAGTGACTCTTTGCAGGTGGTTGAGATGCTCAACAGTGTACAGGAGTCTATTGACAACCAAGGCCTGCCAGGAGTCCAAGACGCATTCTGGAAAGGAAACACAGTTTTGAAGATATCTTGTTCTGGTACACACCTAGAGAGAATAACGCGTTGGCCGATGCAATGGCTAAATTGACAACAACTCACTCACATGAAGCGCAATTGTTCGTGCAAGTTCCTGACCCGCTGAAGGGTAAACTGGCGGAAGATTACTCTCTGAGTATTATTAGCTAGGCTTAGACCGAGCTCCCCCAAAAACAAAAAAATAAATATTATGCTATCCTATTTGATAATTTTTCTTATTTCTATTTAAAAAAAATCATTTTCCTCTTACCTGCCTATTAATAAAAAATAATTAAGAAATGAAGTATATATTTCTTTTGAATAGATTAAGAATTTAAATTTATTTATTAAAAAAAATGATTTTAGGTAAACTAGATCATCACAAATCCAAAAAGTTAAATGGCCACATAAAAATGATTTCAAACCTAATCCACCAACCGCGATCACAATCCGATTGCCAACCTGGACAAATATTGAGCAAGAAATAAAATAGGCCCATGAATGAATTCCATAGGAATAATATAGGTTGCCTCAAAATGTCAAATTTTTTTGAATTTGTTATAAATAGTTGCAGGAAAATGAAGGTATTCAAATGTAATTTGCTGAAAAGAATGGTCCAAAGAGATGCATTTTACATAAGAATTGTAATTTTCTGGAAAAAACATTGAAAACGCAGACTAGTTCTGTAATCTTTACTGCTGTTGGTGAGTATACTCAGCAGTAGTGTGTGGTCGCGGGCCAAAAAGAATCGGTTTTTGGTTACTCTGGAGATGTCTGCATCGATTTTTATCTCCAGGAAGTAAATGATTAGAAGTTTTGGAATCTGGGTGTTGTATCAGCAAAGACAAAAATCCATCGTGGGGCATGAATGTGCAGTTAAATGTGCTTCTTGGCGCGGCCGTTTGATGGGGCGCCCTCGTCTCTCTTGGCACCAGACACCTCGGGCTTCTTCGCCCAAGCTGGAGCTCTGTCTGGCTCATAACGATAGTCATAAAATAGTTCCTCTCCAGCACAGATCCGCTCCTTGGCAAAGATGCCGACCCGGTGATCTCCAGCAACCATAATGACCTGCCAGGATCGAGTAAAAACAAGTACTGGAAAAGACAACTAAAGACAATAATTCAATCCATTCAATCCATATCGACCATCAATGTCTGATATATGTGTAGGGAAACATGTAGAAACTGTGGTCCCCAATGTGTGGATTAAGCATGTGTGTAATATTTGCATAATTATGCGTGTTAAACCACAATGATGTGTCAGACACTGAGACAAGGAATACATATCTAGCATAATTGGTTACCTTAGCATAGCAATTTGGATCTGGAGAATGGTTGGCGAACTTCAGTTTGTCACCCTTTCGATAAGCATCCAGCACAAACTGACCACAATCAACGAATAATCATTAATGCACTATATTCTTAATATATTCTACTTTTCAGAAAATTATTCAAATGATATACTGTGATGGCATGTTAAGTAATGGCATGCCTGATCATTTAGGTTAAAGAGAAACGATGAATTTTCCCGATCATAGATCTTCCCACGCTTGTCAGCTTCACGGTGTGAAATTAATTCACCAGTGTATTCTCCCAGGTATTCGTGCTTGCTAACACTATTCTGCAATTTACGAGTAGGTGAGCTTTTTATGCGAAGAAAAAAATATAGTGAAGACAAACAAGAATGCAGAATTACCTTCAAGAAAGCTCCCCAGCCAGAAACATCAGATCTTCCCAGCAAAACCTAGAAACAAACAGCATATGTTACTTAGATGTTAGATCTATCTAGAATTGATATGATAATTTGATGGGGTAAATGAATAAATGAATTCTTAGGCCATTTCGGCCCATCAAGAAATTAGGTAAAACTTACAATAGTATCAGAAATAAAATTCAAATGCTACAATATTCCTGTGCTCTTAATTCATAAAAACTTTTTAGCACTTCACAACTGGATATCAAAATCAATTCCATTCTGGAAAATAAATGACCACATAGGAAGCACCATCTCACCAACTAAATAAGAACGGTGAAATAAATGGAACACAGGGGGACTGCGGGGGGCGCAGTGGAGCACTGATACAAAAATTGCAAATTAAGTAATTTTTTTACTTAGAAATAATGCAGGATCTTTTTAAAACTTGTCTCAAAAACAAAATTATTTAATTGTAATCATTACCATTTTATCATGTACACAAACACCTTCGCATCACATGAATATTGCCCTTAGAAGAAAATCCTGGTGACACCCAACACAAAATTAAAAAAAATTCTCCAGCATAAACAAAAACTATTTGCATTTTTTCTCTTTGAGAAATGAAATGAGATAAGATGTCAACCAACCACAGCAAAAAATTCTCTAATTTAGACCATCTAAATACGAATCCATTGATACAGAAACCATGTTATTTATGGAACAAAGAAAAAATTTCTCAAACATCAGATTTACATACTATTAATATATGCTAGCATTCCCATGGTGTCATCTATCAGTGAGATAAATAGGAAAGAAACTTGATAGTATTAGCTGAATATGCCAAAAGCAAGGGATGAAGACATAATTACCCTCTGTTGCTGTTTAAGAAGGAGCTTCATATTCCTGCACTCATAATTATCGCCTCTTTGAAAAGGCACCCCAAGAGTGCCATCACCACAACTGTTAAGCCAAATCAAAGTGCATACACTGAGAAACTACAAACCAAATTATCACATTCCAACAAATACTTTAATGAGGCAATGGATGGCAAAAATGAATCATGTACTGATACAACCACATATATGAAACCCAGATTCCATTTTATTGAAGAGTCTGCTCGCCAGTAACAAAAAATCTTAACGACTATCATTCCAGCTCTCATATTTTCTCACTTGATTCAACTTATAGACATCAATCATATGTGGAGCTCAATGTAGCTTCCTCCATAATTTAGCTGTAGCGAATATCATATGGAAAGGTCAGTTCTATAACGCTATACTGCAGCTCAATGTTTATGATCCATCTTATTGACACTGTGATACTCTTCATGAACCAAAAAATTTCAATTTGAGCAAATTAACTAAACTGTACATGAAAAAATTCATTTGCTGGCTCATTAGTAATTAGTAAAGTATATTATCTCTACATAGCATTAAACTTTCAGATGAGCCCTAATACGTCAATGTTGCATGCCGGCAGTAAGAAATTACTATAAAGGCTTTCAGTGGATAAGTGCGCGCACACATGAACTTACTCAAATCATAATGCTAAGATGATTATGATAAACTGGTGTTAAACTTTAATTTCACCCAAAACTGAATAAACAAGCTGCCTTATGAGTATGATAATGTCAAGTCAGGCAGCTTTCCAATTATGAAAACGAAAGCAGTTTGCACTGATAGAAGTGGGATCCACTTAATGGTGTCTCACCTTATCCAGCAATTTCTGCAGACATCAGGATCACACTCTCTATCAGCTGCAAAACACGGGCATTGACGACTTCGGCACTGACTCTTGGCACAATGACAACCTCTGAATCGATTTTTACAAGTCTTTGGGCATCTAACATGGCGAAAGAGGACTTTTTAAGTTTAAACAGGTTATCTGTGTGTTCCCAAGCATGTATGACCCATCAACATGATGGATGGCATACACTAACAAATTGTGAGAGAGTAAAAACAAGGAAATAAAGACAGCTCACCCGCAGTATTTTTCACAACCAGTCCCATTAACAAGGCATGGACATGTTTTCCCACAAGCTGTTTCACAACCACATGGATTGTATTGCCGACAAGGTTGGTCCTTCCGCTCCGAAATGCGTTTTCTAAATGATTGGTATCCTGCTGATTTCCATGTGTACTTTAGACGACGAACTCTTCCCTTTCTACGTAAAAATCTCGATCTTCGTCGTGCACCGGTACCCTATTTTCACAAAAGATGAATCTATAAAAGTATCTTATACCATCATCATTGAACATAAAGAAAATTAGTGTATGAATTACCACAGTTTCATTGCCATCAACTTTTAGACAGCCATCAGCAAGAGTCATTCCACCACCATCTCCAGTGAATATCAGTTTCTCTGAGTGATGCATGTATTTGAAGATCTCGGAACAATTCTTCAAGCCACTCATAAGGTTTCTAGCAATCAAACAGCTGCACAACACATATAGTCCACTCTCACAGTATTGTATTGACTGATTGACATGTAAAATAACTCAAAAAACCTTTGAGAAAAACCAATACATAAGCCAGTCAGGCTTAAACATAATATTGGCCAGGAATTATTGTTCTATAATTCTTCCAACAATTCTAAATCTAAAATAGAACATTTTGCAGGCTAGGTATACAAGTGAAACACAGATAAATGTTGTCTATAGGCATACAATGGGAGTAATGACTATCAAAAACAGGTAAACCAAAAAAAGTGACTAACCTGTTGTGGCCAAAAATCTGCAAACCCTTCTCATACAATGCCTTTTCAAAAGGTTTCCAGCATTTATTGTCATTCACCTCCCGTTTATACACATTTTCATCAACACGTTCTTCTTTCTTTAAGGTGTCACCGCTGCTAGTCATAGCCTTGCTCTCACTCTCATTTGATGCTCCACTGACAGCATCCACCTGAAAAGATTTATCAAATTCTACTGCCAGAGATCCCTTCTTTCTAGACTTTCTAGAACTTACAGATTTCACTTTCTGAGAGTTACTATCTTCATTATCTCGACATGAATTTATCCGAGTATTTAATTCTTTCGAGCTGTGACCACCACCAGCAACAGAATCAGAATCAGATGGAGCCATATTCTTCTGTCTTTTCTTTTTAGCAACAAGGGCATTTTCAGCTATCCTCTTGCTACTTCTTTTATCAGCACCAGATTTCCCAGCAGACGAACTCTTCACTGATGAAGTAGCATCATTAGTATTTTTTATCTCAGAGGAAGAAGCACTCTCACTTTGGCAAGACTTTGTCTTCTTCTTGATAGATGCACCTCGCTTCTTCCTCTTTTTTATTTGCATAGCAGAAGTGTTAGATGCTGGGGCAGCCTTTTCTTCATAATTAGCCTCTCTGGAGCTCATGGCACAATTGGCCTCTGCCTGAAGGACCTGAAAAAAGTTGAGAATAGTAAAAAAGTCCCGAAGAACACACTAGCGAGAAGCAACCAAAATAATATCTTGATGAAGTATCCAGTAATTTGCATAGAAAGTAAATATCATTTGCCAAAGAACACATACACGCTACAACTGGAAAATTATAAAAGAGGGGAGGCATGTGGTACATCATTATGGTAGATCATATACAAGTAACATGGAAAATGCAGTATACCAGTCTGTAGCAATTTTGACCACAAGGATTCTTCTCCGCATCTGGGCATGACCATGGCAATTGTTTATCCGCCTGGAAAAAATATATACATGTCATGACTAACACATTCACCAATAGAAACAACTTCGATCGACATTCTTTTAGAAAACCAACTTACAGGAAAGGCAAGGTCCTGAGAACATCCATGCAATCTGCAGTCGAAAACCTTCCACATAAAGAAACTAATTGAGTATGCGAGAAAATTATGTGGGTAATTTTCAAAATAAATAAATCAAATTGTAGGTGCTGAAAGGAAAAGGCATATGCAGTGATTTCATGCTTACTAGACAACGACGGCAGAAGAGGTTGTCGAAGGAATCCAGAGCAGCATCAAGATCTTTATCAACATATGGATTCACAAAGCATTCAGCATTTACATTGTTTACAGGACATATAGCACTGTTATCCTTGATAAGATCTTCATATCTTTCCTGTATAAGATGTTCGATGGTGGTTTATATCTGTAAAGTCATCAAAACACAAATGGGAAATGGCTGGACCAAAGTTCTCACTAGGACCATTTCCTCTTTATTTAATGGCTACCAAAATACTGAGAAATTATGCCAGCCACCCTATAGATCATCTGTAGTTGAAATGCATACCTTAATGTCACAAGATTTTCGAGAGAGACACTGAGCCAACAAATCCAGCGTCAGATCAGAAAAACCCACTTTTTCGATGGTAGTTCTGAATACATAGAGATATAAAAAGAAACATATTAGCTCCATAAACCCAAGTGCGACCACATTTCAAACCAGAAAATAGACAAATAAGAAACTTTTGTTTAGCTTTATTATGGCACAAGAAAATGTAGTGACAGCCTATCGAAAGTCCAAAAATAAAATCAAAAGAATTGAAAGGTCAATTCATCTGTGCCTGTGATATTCTTTGAACTAGTTTCACATCTGGATATATACGAAAATTCACAGGACAGAACACCAGAAACACTTCCTATCCACCCAGCAAGTGCAACCGAGCATCACATCTGCTTAATAATAAAACTGAAGAGAAAAAACAGTCTCACAAACTCCAACAATTTGCTGCATGACTGATAAACTCATAAATCAATAAACAATTAACCATGAGTGACCAAGTAAATCGCAATTGGACAATGCCAAAAACAATAAAACTGTATACGGAAGGGGGAAAAAAGAAGAAGTAGAAGAAGAAGAAGAAGAAGAAGAAGAAGAAGAAAGAAAGAAAGAAAGAAAGAAAGAAAGGGGAAACGACAATACTCACCCAAAAAGAAGGAAAAGAAAATTAATTTTCAGAGTAGCCAGACTATATTTCAAGGATAACTTCACCACCAGACAGGAAATGAAACAAGAAGAGAGGCCAAACAAGACTAAACCCATGCCAGATATACCAACCGCAGAATATAATCTTCAGATTCTAGAAACTCCTTTTTCTCTTCTTCATCTTCAACTGCTTCTTCTTCACTATCACTACAAATTAGAGCTTCTCCACCATTCTGGTCATAATAAATTCGCCTTCGACCAACCACAGACTGGTCTTCCGTCATTCTCTGATTTCTACACTCAAAATGAAAAGCATAAGATTACAATATCAAGAAAAGACTATAACATAGAGCACTAGGTCTGATAATTAAGACAGCTGAAATGAGCAGCAACTACAAGATGCAGAGAAATGATAGCAAAAGATAGGGCTAGGGTAACCAAAAACGGACTTCACAAAAAACAAAAACTGCTAATGCCCGTACAGAAAATTTCTGGAATCAATACACTAAAATTTCAAAAACCACACAATCCACAACAGTATTTCATACAAAGCTTATTGTTATCAATTTAATAGTTTAAAAGACAAATCCTTAAAATATCATCATCCAAAACCAAAGTGGTTAACCTCTCAAATGCCACCAAAGAAATCTGGCGAGGCAGCATATAGTAATTTCCAGGTGCAGAAATTAGCAGAAACAGGTAAATGGAAATAGCATTCACACCATAATGAGTACAAATATCCTCTTATTAATGTCAACACCCAAGGTTTAGTAAAATGTTCAATAAACTCTGAAGGAGAAACAAAAGTTTATGGGATAAACAACAGAAGGCACATTTAATATATAAAGTTTTTTGTTCATGCATGCAGCTAATCAAGCAATATTCCATTCCTTAGACCATCCTCAATCTTATAAGCAAATTTTTTCAAGGACAGATGTATGGGTAACAGTGCTTTATGGAGCCAAATGATGAGTGATTAAATGCAAATGTGGGAGAGAGGATATTGGCATACAAGTGGAGGCTCATTAAGCTAAATCAATAAGTAACTTACATTAGACAAGAAGTAGAGTCAAGAACCAAAAGATGAGAAAATGAGAAACAACAATTGATCAACTGTAAATGAGACCCTCTAGAAACCAGTATGAGAGAAAATAAAAACTAAAGTCGTGTTAAAGGGGAAGGAAGGCGTGAAAGAAACTGAAAATAAACTGCAAGATGATAATTCAAATAGTCGACCGTATAGTGGGATAGTAGCCAACTGCAAGTTAAATTTAATGATGGTGGATCCTCATCCCTAAATCGTTAAGACGATAAATCATCAAAACATCGTTTGAGTCTTCTTGTATTTGCCTATATAGAATAAAAAGTAGAAAAATTAGATTTAAGAGATATCACTTTCTTGTTCTGTGTGATGGCCTATCGTTGCATGCTTAGAAAATACAACTTCATGCACATGAAGACACAAAGATAGAGATTTAGTTTCTGCATTTACCCTCGACCAATTTGCACTTCCTTTTTCATAACACAATTAGACTTGATGTGCTTCAAACTAAGATGAGATTAGGTGTGTTATTTTTTAAAATTCTCCTTCAATCGAAACACTTTGACACTTCAGGGCCCCAAGGGAAAGAGCGTGAAAAGGCAATTTTCATGCAAATGAGAATAAAGATCATACAAAAAATCTTTAGCGCACTACATATCACAGATACTCATAGTCAGTTGAAAGTAATCCAACCTCATTCATATTGCAGACAATGCCAAGCTCCCAAATTGACTTGAAAAATTATTCAAGCACCAAACCACAGAATGCTCAGAACTTAAGCAAGTGGTTGAGCCAAAAGTTCCTTTATCAATATTCAAAAGACTCTACATGCTCAACCAGCCAACATATGTACAGCTATGCCACGTCGCTTACCATCTAACTTAGTATAATTAATATCCTTTCTATCCAGTTAAGACCAAGACTCTTCTGGTAACTAGCTTAGGTGCATTTCCACGTGTTTATTTCTCAAACTACCCTTTATTAATTATCTAGTTTAAATTTATACTATTTTCTAATATCTAATATTATCATTTTTGTCATTTTATATAAGCTTTTAGTACTTTCCCATTATCCAAACATTATTGCTAGATAACGTTTCATTGAAAACAATAACACAATAAATGTAAAATATCTCATTTTATAGTGAGCCCCCCGCCCCAACCCCCCATTTAAGTAATAATTATAGTTAGAAATAAATGAACGGGGAATAGTAGATTCACAATATAGTCAAAAGTTCTACAAACTGTATGCATTGCTAAAAATGTGAAAAAAAGACAGGGGAGAGATTACTAATTATAAATTCAGATACTCCATAATATTTCATGCAGTTTTGAATGAATATATAGGCAATTTATTTTAATGAAGCTTTCATCAGTAGTTATTTCCAAATTTTATGCCACATACCATAATTATTTCATAGAACTTGTTATAATACATTTACATCCTAGACAATCATCCTTTTGTTTAAAGATGCATAATCTGGTTAAAACAACATTCAAAGCCCTTTCAAAATTTTCATTTAATTAACACTAGTTCGTAGGTTTTCAATAGTAAAATTGAAGCTTCATATCCTTGGAAGAAACTACAAATCTTAACACTCCAATATACATATATGCTGATTTCTAACACCTTGATTTCAACTGCTGTAACATCAAAGTTGGTATTACTTGTACTGTTCATCTATAATATATATTATTGTTGAGGGCTTATAGTCACTGCCGTTTGGTCCATCACATAATCTGAATTTCCAAATTTACCTCTTTATCCACTAGTATATACTATAAAAATATTATATTGTTTGAGGAAGGAATTGAGTGTGCTTTGGCTTTTATTAACACGCTCTAAACCACCAAACTATCACTTCATTTGCTATTTAAAATTTAATAATCATTAATATATGCATTCAGAATTTATTATTTGGCACACAAATAAGAGTGTGCTTAGTTTACTAATATATATATGTATAGAGATAGATATCTCAAAGTAGGGATAACTTTCACCAAAACAACAAACCTTGGTGTGTCAAATTATGTTGCTTGAGCTATGCACACCACATTTTGACTCACCTATCCAAAAAGATCCACGTAGTATACGGCGGTAATTTTTTTACTTCTGGAAGCTTAATAGGGCGAACAGCATTCTTGACCGCAATACTTGATCCTAAAAGAATTGCTGAAGGAGCATATCCATCTTCTTGAGAGCTACTGCTTTCATTATCTCCATTACTGGTTCCGATGCCATTGTGCATATCGATTGCATCTTTCTGTCTCTTAGCAAGTAAATCTACATCTCCTCCATCACCACAATTAATTTTAAAATTTCTCCTTTCCATTGATAGCTTATACAGATTTTTTGTAACGTCAAGGACTTTCTCGGAATTTTCTTCCATGCGTTTCTGGCCAAAGAAGGAACAATCAAGAGTTTGTGAGATTATCATTACTAACTTTACTATTTGGCAATCATTCACTAGAGATTGTGCATCCAATGAATACACCTTTATATAGTCAGTGCGGCCAGATGCAACTTGCTTCTTTAAAGAATCAACGATGGCTAAAATTTCCCTTGCAGGCAGACTTGATTCTTCATCGCCAGATATCTAACCAAAACCAAAACAGGCCGTTAGATACAAGCCAAATGTTCTTGATTATTAAAAAAAATTTGGTATGTGCAAAGTGTCACCTGACAGGCAAAATTCAAATAAATGAATTGGAAATGCTAACTACAAAAAAAAACAAAAAAAAAAAAAGACAAACTGAAGTATGTAGTGATTTGGAACGGGGAACGAAATCCAGATTGATATATAAAAAAGAATTGATACACAATTGCTGGCTAAAACAAACTGAAGTATATAACATGTGCTTTCACCAATTAAATTAGCCAACAGATCACAATTGCCCTTAATCAACTTTGCTAATGCCACACATTTACCATTAAAGGAACAACAAAAGAAAAAGCAACAGATGCTAAAGAGGGCCATTCATAATCGAAACATTACAACATAAAAGAAAGCAAAGCGAAAAGCAAAACATCAACTCAAACTACTCATAAGTCAACCACATGAAATCAATTCGACCTAATCCAAAACAAGAGCAACCCAAACCCAACAATCAACAACGAACAAACACAATGTACCTTCCCGTTCAATCCCCCCAACAACCGAATCACATATCCGTCCCAATCAGGGCAAATGCAAACATTCAAAAGAAAAATAAGGGGGGAAAATCATATATTATATATTCCAACGAAAGGCCTAAGCAATCGTCGCAGTAAAAGATGTCTAGGAAGAGCGGATAAGATATAAAAGGAATTACGGGAGCACAGGATCCGGAGGCGGTGGGTGAGGCTTTGGGCGCGGACACTGACATTGCCGGTGGACGAACTGATTGGACAGCGCAGCAGTCGATCCGGCAACGGAGGGGCGATTGCAGATCCGATTCATGCAATGAGGAGGCCGAATTGGGAATTGGGAATTGGCGGCAGGAATTTGAAAACCCTAAAATGGAAGATTAAGGGGGGCCTGGAGTCTGAACTGGTAATTGGCAGGAGATGACAGAGAAGAAGAGTACTTTTACTTTTCTTCGCGGCGACGACTAAATTTTGAGTTTGGAATTTGGAGCGTCTCTCCAGTTTTTCCGCTTTGTTTGGTGAATTTTAGGTGTACTTTTACTACACAAGTAATCATACTATACATAAATTAAATGATATTCCCTCACTTCACATATAAACGTTATTTAAAAAATAAATGAATTATTAAATATTGTTTATCTTTTATTAATCGTCATATCTTTTGACAAAGTTTTTGAGCCAAACTCTTATAACCTCATTCTCTTAATTTGAAAAGGCTCAGGTTAAAAATCTCAATTCTTCTAATAAATTCACATTCAAAATCATGACAAATGAAGTTTACAAATTATGCAAAAAAACAATAAGACTCGGGATATATTTTTTGTCAAAATAAAATAAGAAAAACAGATCGGGCAAAAATGTAGGAGGAGGCGCCCTAAATCACAAATCTGCCACAGCCAAGCGCAATTATATACTGGGGGGATGGATGCGACTTATTTTAAGGGGATGAATGCGGCTTACTCCGATGACTCGATCTCGGATGATTCGGAGTTGAGCATTTCCCGTGGATTATGAAAGGTATGGGTGGTCATTTTATTAGTACTAAATTCACATCAGGTAAAAAAAGTAATAATTAATTAATATGTTCTCACCTATTATTGTTATAATAACTTATTAGATTGTATTATAATATAATTTCACGGAGTAGCAAACTATCCAGGACTGCTGATGATGAGAGCTGGATAGTTCGGAGGCCAATGTCCAGTAGCCCTGTGGATGATTTTGTGATTCCCAATCTTCTTGGGCACATAGCCTCTCGTATGTGAAAATGGTGATATGAGAGGCATCTTTAGGTGCCATAACAAATTAGGTGTATGTAAGAGGTTGAAAAACTCTTGCTGGAGTATGCTAGATGAGGCATGGCAGATGATTGACAATACCGGGTTGGCGCACTTCCATCCCACCATATTCAGCCACGTGGATACTCCACTAATCTATGCGTTTGTCGAACGGTGACAGTCTGATAATAACTATTTTCACATGTTGTTAGGTGAGATAATCATCATGTTGCATGATGTGTGGCATATACTGCACTTGCCAGTGAATAGATAGATGATTTATGTCGATCCTAGTTCATATGATTTGTCGAGTGACTATATGGAGATGTTGCAGCTGACTGGGGAGTAGCTTCTATCTCAACACTGGAATGGTGGCGGAGTTTTTACTAAGTCGGCCACAGATTATACAAGCTGCATCGGTATGAAGAGGCTTAGGCGATAGCATAGGTGTGGATGTTGTTAGCTTCCACCTTGTTTATTGACAATAGTGGGTACCGTATAAGTCCGTCATGCCTACATAAGGTAGATGGTGGGTTGCAAGGTGTTGGGAACTACTCATGGAGATCTGCTACTTTAGCTTATCTCTATCGTCAACTAGGGATGGCTAGTAGGAGAGATTATCAGGGTATTGCCGGTTGCCTGACCCTATTGCATGCATGGATATAGAGTACTTCTCATGCTTCCGACCCCATCAAGAGTGGATGGTTGTTTGTGCCGCCTCGCCCCAAGCTTGCATGTGAAGTGTTCGAGCGGCGGACAAATAAGAGATCTGGCTACGATCATTGCGTATCCGACTTGACCAAATGACCACATCCGAGGTACATCATTTTCTTTACAGTAATTGCATTTAATTATTTTCTTTACATCGTTAAGTAATTTGTGTGTTTGTTTATGTATATGTATGCAGATGACATGGTTGTCCTACAGTACCAATCCAGATTCTTTTGTGCCAATGAACTGTCTTCATCGGCTGGATTCGGTACTAGGATGTTATTGAGCCATACCTCCGACTTCTTCCACTCCTAAACTTCTTATTGTGCAATACTCATATTTCCTCAACATAAGAAACCACATTGGAAACTGCCTCATCGCATCTCTCAATTTCCTCATGACTTTTTCGTATTTCACTTCTATTGAAGCTTCCATGATTTTTCTTCAATTGTTGTTCTTGAATCACTCTACCAAGCCCTTATCTTTTCCACATGTTCTGTACACATTGTCTTCTACGTCATTGTTGATGTGCCAAGTGCAAAGCAAGTGGGTATTTTGTGGAAAAATCTCTATAATCGTTCTTATAAGCCCAAATTCTCGATCAATCACAATTGGCATTTGATGTACACCAAACCCAATCAAAATTCTCAACTTCTTTAACACCCAATGATAGCTCATCTTGGTCTCATCTTTCATGATTGCACATGCTATCATAAAGTTCGTGTTGCATGAAGAGTCATCCCTGTAATTTCAAAAAACGGTATTTTGTATTTGTTAGTTTTGTATATTGTATCCATGCCAATGAATCAATAGCAGGTTTGTCGTAATTTGACCGATTTTAAATGTGTCATAAAAATATGAGTCACCACATTTGTTTCCTGGTCACAAGCGTCTAATGTACATATCTATCATCATAACCAACCCTATGCAAATAATCTCTATAATTGTACGCATGTCTTATAGTAGGATTGTCCAGTGGATTTTGCTCCTGAATAGTCACCACAACAGCACACAACTTTGTTTGAGCCGCAGTCATGTCTTCAATAATTTTTTTGGATGTGGGACTGAGTCTGCTCATCTGTTGATATCCCTTTGGATAAATCACCAAAGCATGGTTTTGCATACCATAAGTACTAGGCTTTACGCAAATCCCCAAGCTGCTAGAGCATTTCAATTATTGAATCCTTATCTGGAAAGTGCATTTGCACGCTTTCATTTATGTATTTTTTGCATAGCTGAATCAAAGTCTCTCAAAGCCCCCCTATACGATTTACCACAGGAACATCTTAATAGCTTATTCCTACCACCATCTTTGTGCGAATAAACAAACTCGAAACCAATAATAATGACAATTTTTTGGCCCAAATTATTGCTTCTAAATTGGTATAAAAAATTTTCGAATTAGCAAAATATTTATTGTAACAGTGTTACCACCCAAATCTTACAGTGTAACTTGCAAAATTTAATTACCAAATATTACTTATAAAATTTAACCTAATACGATTCTAAATATTGATATTAATAATAACACTAATAATTATCATATTTGCGTTTTTAATTACAAAACTATACTTTTCATTAAAAATAACAATTTTAAAAATTGCCACAAATCATATAAAATTTACCTGGTGAGCCGTTGACGATTCATTATCGTCCATTTTTAGAATTGTCGGATTATTCGCCATGATTGATTGTCGATAACCTAAAGTTAAAAATTTAGAAAGTCAAAATGATTTGAATTAGAAAGTTAGAGAAAGTTTGAGATAATTTTGAAGAAATCTACAAATCTACAAATAGCAAAAACGTCTTTTGGGTGGTAGTAATAAAAAATACTAATTATATTAAGTTTACATGTAAGCATATTAAATACTCTATTCTCTTTCGTTAATTAATATTAGATTGAAAAAATACCTTAAAATTTATAAAATTACAATTATATACAAATTATTTCTTTCTCATAAAACGATAGTTATATAAACCAAGACTTACATCATATTCTAAGCAGTAGTATCTGTTCATGCGTGTGTGTATATATATATATATATATATATATTTAAAAAATTAGATGAAATTGGTGACAATATTGTACTACTAATGATTGTATAACTGAAAAAAAAAATAGAATAATAAAGTAATAATTAGTTCAATAGTAATTACTATAGTGATAATAATGTAACAATATGCAAGTGAAATTAATTTGAAATATTTAAAATTCGTAAAAAGACAAAGGTTGTGAATCAAAGTGAGTATAAGGTATAACCATCAATCACGCTTTTATCCAAGTAAATTAAATTTGTATTAAAAAAAGAGGAATTTCGATCCATATAACCATTTGTATATATGTTCCTTCGGACTCGAAATATTGTCGACATACACCTAGAAGATTTGATAAAAATTAGGGATGATAAGGTAATAATTATTTTTAAATTATAAAAAATTGGAACAATAATGCAATGCTTGCAGAACCATTATACAAATCCCCTAAAGACTAAAAAAATAATTGGAAAGACATGTAGTAGATAAGGTATGAAATTGAAAGAGCATGTAGTAGATAAGGTATGAAATTGAAATTTTATACACAAGAA